>JAVBJF010000567.1:0-174704 GCA_033439095.1 Pseudococcus viburni | reverse complement strand
ATTAATATGTACTTATTTTGAAACATTTTTTCGAACTTCTAATGCTGAAGAAATGAACATTTCGATGGTTAAAATTCTCAATTGTTTTGGAAATTTTGCTCTCACTGTGATAGGGTACCCGTACTCTTCCATAATGAAAAGATATAGGGAAGTTTTTAAAAGGAGGTTGGGAAGTCTCAACTTCCTCCTGACGTTCAAGAAAAAATGATAAAATTTTCTGTTTCGAAATTCGTTTTGTGAACATTTTCTTGCTTTCGTTTCGCCCAGGCTCGAGAAATTTTTTTCTTTTCCTAAAATAATTGATATTTAAATTTTTAAATGTGACCGTTTCGTGAAAAAACTATCACTTCACCTCATTTTTTTCGCGAAACGGTCACATTTGAAAAGGAAAAACAATACATTAAATGGGTGAAATTTCGGTGTGATGAGTCATTCGAAACGTAATTTCACGGCGAATAAGAAAATTCAAATAAGCTTTCTTAAAAATGTATAATTTTCTAGCATTTATCAAAAAATGTCCAAAAAATGAGATCCTCCCATAAGAACCAATGTTGAATTTAAAACTGTTTGACCGTTTCCCTTTTTTATCAGTAATTTTGACACTAGCGCGCCTCAGCCCTGCTCGGTCCGAATAACATTTCTGGATGGGTTTTCGCGGTTTTAGACCTTCACAGACCAATTTATGAGTTTTTTTTCAAATAATTGACATGTGACCTATCAAAATGGGGTAAAATTTTACGAGCAACACAAGGAGATTAATTAAAATGTAATTTTTGCATTTTTGAGCGATTTTGAGCTCAAAATCTGGGTAATTTTCTTAGTTCAAAGAAACAGCCAAAATGAAATACTCAGGGAAAATCTGAGTGTTTTATACGGAAAAAATGGCCAAATAGAGAAACTAACGTCGAATTCGTGTTTAGCTGGTCACAATACCCTGATAAACACCCTTTTCGCGATCGTTTTGCTTAAAGTCTCAAAATTCACCTTTTTCACTGATTTTTCATGACAAAAATAGCGGATTTCGAGTTTTCAAGTAAAACGATCGCGAAAAGGGTGTTTATCGGGGTATATTGACTCGCTAAACACGAATCCGACGTTGTTTCTTCGTTTAGTCATTTCTTTCCACACAAAACGCCCAAAATTTTAAAAATTTGCTTAAAAAACAACATTTTTGTATGGTTTTTCGCGATTTTTGGCCCTTGGCGCGTCGAAATCGCAAAAAGTGAATATGTGACGTGAATCTACGTTAAAAAACCAGTTTTTGGGATATTTTCAAAAAGTGGTAGCTCTTCGCTTATATGGTGTTTTTTACGATTGAAAACTTCAAATAGCCGAAAAAACATGAAGCAGTGCAGCAAAGTTGTTGAAAAAATTATCGTAAATACACCTCTACGAGATTTAACTTTGTGCCAAAGAACAGAAAATTTCCTTCACTTGCACTGAAATTAAAAATTCTTGAAAATAATGCAATAAAATGGCCATAACTCCAAAAGGGAGAGGGTTGGAGGGTCAAATATTTTTCTGGATTTTATTACATCAAGGAACACCATCTGAGGGGGTTAGATCAAAAATCGGAGCGGGGGCCAAATTCACTTAAAACCAGGCTATACCCTCTCATAATTTTTGCAAAATAACAACAATTTTTTTAACTTTTTTTGTGATCAAGTGTTTAAAAATTATTTTTTGTTAAAAATTTTCTCTTTGAAATTTAATATCTGACTAGGTATGTCGTTGATCTAGGCATGCTACAGAGTCACCTTTTTTAGTGACTTGTCCCCTATTTTCAGGGTCGGTCACTAAAAGTCCCTTTTTTGGCCAAAAGTCACTATTAGTCCGTTTTTTCACTCTAAAGTCACTTTTTTCATTCAAACGGCCTTCCGCTCTTGCATAAAATTAAAAAAAATACTAGTTTATTTTTTAGAACTCGTAATTTTTAGATGCAGAATATTACGATTTTTTCAGTAAAAACTTATTTTAGACGGAAGTTATATTAATTATAAATATATTATTATAAAAAAAGTTTATTCTTTTTTTCAGTTATTTAAAGCATATTTTTAAACTCGTAGCAACAATTAAAGATTTATTAAGGGTAAAATGCCCTAATCTCGACCTCTTCCTAATTTCGACCACCGGCCGATTTCGGCCGCTATAGACGCAATCTACCGGGAAAAAAAAATTTCAAGCTCTTTTTTCACAGATAAACAATTTGAGACCAAAATGACAACCCTACAGGAAAACTAGGGGAGAAAATTTAAAAAAACGAAATAGCATAGTAGTACAGTCATTTTAGGTTTGACCCCAAAAAAATTAGCAGAAAGGGGAAGTTTCGTAGTAGGCTGTGTATTTTAAGATTCCTGAACTTCCCTAAAATTGGTGCATAATTTTCCTTTTGGGGAGTAAGGGAGTTCAAATTTTATTTTTTCGTCGATAACTTTCAAAATTACGCACTAATGAAAAAAATAGTTGGAACAAAAGTTGTAGAGCATTAAAAAACGAACAATTTTGTCATTTACCATTTTCTCTCGGGATGTCATGAGGGGGAGCTAGGGCCTTCAGAAAAAAATAAATTTTGAAAATTTTCCATTACCTCAAATAATTACCAATAATCGGGTTAATCGAGTTTTAGGAGCGGTTTTTTTACATCCTATTACTAAGTAGAATAAGAAAAATGTACAAACGACTCCTCATCTCAAAGTGGGGGGGGGGGCTGGTGGTCGAAATTAGAAACCCAAAATTTCGATAATCAATTTTTGAATTCCCTCAGAAAAAAAAAACACAAAAAATGATCGTATCGGCTCAGAATTTTAGGGGGTGGTGGAGGAAGGATCAATGTATTTTTTAAGCCATTTCTGACGTTTTTACCTCCATAAGTCTTTGATTGGTGGAAGTTTGAAAAAAAGTGGTCGAAATATGGCACCCTTACCCTTGATGAAAAAATGTTTCAGGAAAAAAAGTATTTTCAGCACTATTGCAGAGAGAAATACAGTTTGAGTTATGAATTTTTTTTTGACGGAGGGGGGTGGATTTATTTATGAAAAAAAAAATGAAAAATTGGTCACTTTTTGCCTCATAAAAAGTCACTAAAGTTACTATTTTCCCCCAAAATCTGTGTGGCATGCCTGTTGATCACTTCTTTCAGTGAAATTTTGGCAGAACTCGTCTCATGTTTAATTTTGAATTCAAAATTACCTATTTCACTGAAAATATGTTCAAAAAAGCATTTTAAATTCTAAAAATGCTTATCCTACCAGTGACACCCCTTCAAATCACCATCTACGACGTTCGCATACAAAGTTACACCTCATCTTCGATCGTATCCCAATTTAAAGCCGCCAACACCACTCCCCAATCATGTGTAGGTCTTGGTACAAATGCAATGTCAGTCACCGATATCGGCATCGTTTGGACGCTCATTTATCACCAAGACCAAACGTTGTATTCGTTTTTACTCAATAAGGTGTGATACACGTTTACTCTAAAAGGTTAATAGTGTAAAGTACGAACATGAAAATCATTTATAATCTTCAACAACGGCGCATACTCGTATATACCCACACACGTGTTAATCAAACTTTCATTCCGCCGCTTGCAATTAATATAAATACCCCGGCCATTTTATAATTAAAGTAATTGTTGACCGGATTGCTGTACGCGAATCTAATGGTATTACGATCCGTTTCTATTTCTATACGCAATCGCATAATTATACTTACTCTCGACCATAGGTACCTTGACATAAGATCTTTTACCTTTTCTTTGGACGACAATGCTGTACATACAAAGATGAATTCGCGTCGTGTATATTAAATTTAAATAAAAGCGTAAGATGCACTCGTATGTGGGATGATTATTACGAAATTGCATGTAATTTAAAACTAGGACGCGAAAATTCTTCTATATAAACTGATACCGGTACGTATTAAACTGCAACCGGGCATATGATCGATGACGACCGTGAACAAAATATTAGAACGATCGTATGTGCCAAACTGTACTCGCTATCTCATGTTCCATATTTAACGAAACAATATGCGTGTGTCGTTTTGGAAAAAAAATTTTAAACTCGTAATCACGATTCGAGGGTACATTGTGTGTGTATTTTTAAATACTCCAGTCATTTTGACCTGTTCTGTATTCGATTAATCAATCATTACGATTGTCAAATAATGAAATTTTTTTTCGACCATGTGGATGGAATTACTGCATTATTGAATAGGATTTTAATAGTATATCGTGTATACTTGTTATGCAATCTGCGTACGTCATGTTTTGATCTTTAACTTGGCGAGAATGCATTGTAACCGATCGATTGTGTCGGCTGGTACGAATTGTCCGTATAAATGACAATGTATATGGTTGCGTTTTGTATAAGCTTCGATTCGATCGTCTATGACACCATTAAAAATCACCTTATGGTGGCGCTGTTCGCAGAGATGGCTTTGTGTGGAGCGATGAACTTTGCATGTAGGTATTATAAAGGAAGGAAGTATTTATAGCGAATTTGTATGTGCGGTGGGTAACGACGAGGTTTTTTTTGCAGCTACGTCGTGTACCCTTTTTAGGTGTAATTGTTGACCATTTTTGTATGTAAACAATGTTTATTTTGATTGGAAGCATGGGATTGCCTTTTGCGTATGATTTTATTGCGTTCAGCATGTTGTAGATAAACGAGCAGTAAGGAACATGAAAATTAATTTGGAATATGCCAAAATCTGTATGAGTAATGCGTAGAGTAGGTAATAGGTATCTATTGCACATCGTTCGAATAATTATTATCACTAAAATTTGAAGCCGGACGTATTCAAATTCTGGGGAAAGAAAGATTAAAATTATGAAAAATTCAAAACAGGATCAGGTTACCCATAAGCGCATCCAGGAATTGTGTAAGGGAGGGGCTCAGAATTCGAGAAAAAATGGGGTTCAAAATTCAATGAAAAAATGAAGTAACCTGTTATTTCAGTGGGGGTGGAGTGGTTATATGATACTTCCAGTCAGAAGATAATACATATACCTACAGATTTAAGGGGGAAAAAAATTGAAAAAATACGAGATTTTCTGATATTTTTTTAGTCAAAATTACTGATTTTTTCTGATAAATAGGGCATTTATTGAGAAATTGGTAATTTTTGACCAAAAAATCCGCGAAAAATCACTAATTGCGCTGATAGAAAAAAAACAGAATTTCTGCAAATTCAACTGATTCAAATTCAGAGATTGGTATATTTATTCAAGAAATAGTTACTAAAATACTGCCTGAGTGAAGCGAGGGCGAAATTTAAAAAAAATACTCTTCTTTGACATTTTTATGATAAAAAATCTCGTTATCGAGCATGGGAGGGGGGCTCGAGCTTCCCTGGGTGCGCCTATGGTTGTTCTCCATGATGGTCCCCCCTCCCCAGAATTTTTTAGTATTCAGTTGGTAAAATTCACCATTTGTATTCATATTTTCCCAATTTGGAAAAATTTTCATGTTTCTAAATTTGGAAAGTTTACAATTGAATATGTCACAATAAAAAGAGCATAACTCAGCATATGACCTTTTTGATGCAACAAGCAATTCATATTCTCTGAAGTTTTCTTTATCCAATGACAATGAGCCTCCTCCGACCTTCCAATATGTTTTTCCTCGAAGAGTTATGGCGTTTTTAAACTGCGAAGTTCGCAATTTCGGTACCTACATTACATGTTTGATTTTCGAGAATTTGCGTAATGTTTAATTTTTTCACTGTGCAGATAATTGTAAAATTTTAAAATTTTAATGAAGTGTTTTTTTAGTTAATTTTTCGTCATCAATTTGAAAAAATAATAAAATTCGTCCAAAATGTATTTTTAGCATTTTTTTGTAACCAAGAAAATAAAAAAAGTTGTAATTTTTAATGAAGATTTTGTTTTTTTAATTTTCACTTTCGGAAAAATTATACGTCATCAAACGTAGAAGGGTTGAAATGAAATTTTGTCACGACGAAAAGGACATATAATAAATTCAACCTTTTGTTTTCAATATAGAAAAAATATCAAGTGATGGGCGAGCGGTTTTCGTGTAGCAAAAAGATGAAATTTTAAGGTAAAATTTTTTCCCCAGCTCAATTCCTTAATTTAGTATTAAAAAAAGTATACTCAAAATTCAATCGCGATTTCCCAAAAACGTCATTTTTTCTATATGTCCTTTTTGCTGTGACACGTTCAATTTGAACAAATTTGCCGTCGTCGTTTCCGGACAAATATAGGGGATTTCAACTATCATAAAATTAGTAATAAATTTGAAAAAAATGACAAATTTGGAATAAGTTATGCATATGCGCACCCAGAAATTGTGTAAAGGAGGGGCTCAGATTATAAAAACGGGGGAGGGGGTCAAAATTCAATGAAAAAATGAAGTAACCTGTTATTTCAGTGGGGCTGGAGTAGTTGGGGTATTTTCAGTAGACAAATAATATACCTATACCTACAAATTTGAGCGAAGAGAAATTGAAAAAGGACTAGATTCAACGATTTTTTTAGTCAAAATTGATTTCTCTGATATGTGAGACAATGACTGAGAAATTAGTAATTTTTGAGCGAAAAATTACTGGAAAATCACTAATTTTCCACGAAAATCATTTTACTGACTAAAGAAGACAGATTTTTTTTTGTAAATTCAACTGATTAAAATTTAAAGAGTGATATGTTTATTTAAGAAACGGTTACCATAATACTGTCCGAGCGAAGCGAGGGCGAAAATTTTAAAAAAAATCATACTATTTTTTGACATTTTTATTCTTTTTTTTTCAGATTTATATGATCATGATCAGGTACAATGTCCAACACTTCTGCTCAAGTGCTCATCCTGCAGATCCTGAAAATTTAGCCAGGTAAATAAATTTTTCCAATAAGATTTAAAATAAGTGATATCTCATTTTCAAATTTATTTGAAAAAATCAATTCATTTTTTAAAAATTGAAATAAAAATGATCGAAATATAAAAAAAAAAAGATTATTTGAAAGATTTACTCAAATGGACCAAACCTACTTATGCATTTTTTTTTATTTTTTTTTTTTGAAAATAACCCAGTCAATAGTTTATCTTACAAGAAGAAAATATAATATTTGGTTAGTTCATTTTGAAGAAATTATATTTGAAACTTCTGTGGTTGCTAAAAACCTTTTCTGAGGGTTTAAAAATCTGAAAAAATAAGATTAGTTGCAAACAAAATTTTCCATACCTAGTGTCAAAACAAGATATATTACTCATTCTTGATAAATTGTAGATATGTACCTTTTGTATTTCAGTAAAAAATTATTCAAGCGGTAAATTTGGCCTCCGGTTTAAATTTGGGATTCCTGTTGAAATTTCAACTCTGAAACCCCTAAAAATTGAAATTAAGTAAATTTTTTCAAGAATTTGTGTTTTTTGTTTATCATTAATATTGAAGAGACTAAAGTAAATAATAATCAGAATCGAACTAATGTTACTATTATTGAAGGAACCAAAAATTGAGGATTTTTGACTTGGATTTTTCCCCCATTTTTTCAACTTAAAATTCCATTATGAAATTTTCTTGATTTTTCTATTCGAAAATATTCCCTAAAAAAGCTCATCACTTTTTTTAGATCTTTCAACTCGAACTTAATTTTCCCGGCTCAAACTGCAACTTTTCATTTTTAGAAAGGGAGCAGGCAGTTCACGTAACTCCAGCTCTCTCATTTAGTCCGGTTCTGAAGATGACTTCGAATTCTTATCAATAATGTGTTTGAAAATAATTTTTTTTCATATACTTTTCTAATACCTATCGATGATAGACAAAAGAATCGCCCATTTTTTTCGTTAAACAATTGAGTTTTTCACTAAAAAAAATTCAATTGCAATTTATTGAATTTTATTGAATTTTATCTTTGAAACTTCATTGTAGATTCGAATTCAAAACTGGGGCCAGAATTTCAATAAAATGTTAGTTACTTAGGCCACGAGCTTTCATAGAGGCCGTCTCTCATAAAAAGAACAGTTCACGAGCCACTCAAATTTTATGAACGATTTCATTTTTCCATACCCCATTTCTTCAGCTCGTTAAACGTCGAGTTAATTGATGATATTTCATAAAATATACGTACGTGTATTTAACCGCACGTACCTACGCCCATTTCGAATCGTCGATAATTTGTACATTTCACAAAAAGTCAAATGGTGGTACTTGTACTCGCCACATAACATATCTACCGACAACACGTATGTAATTTACAACTACTCGTACATCCGTCCGTTCTCGATCCGGCCCTCGTACGACCAAAAAAACCACCAAATTCACCTCACACATACACGTGCTACGTACACAACGTACACGTCGAGTAATAGGGAAAATAATGAATGGACGCATTTAACAGGTCAAAGAAGATCATAAAATGATATAGAACTCGTTTGATCTATGGAAAAATTTTATTTTTCAAATCCACGCGCGGTGTGAATCTCTTAATCTCAATTACAATACAATATAATACAAAATAACGGTAATACCGGGGAAATATTTTTGATGGATTTGAAAAAAAAATACCTACTTTGGAAGATCATATCGTATTGATACGATGATGCATTTTGTGTGGTCTAGAAATTCATAATGTGGGGTGTATTCTAATTGTATACCCGGGGATGGTATTTTTAACGGCGATAATGGTTTTTTTTTTTTTTATAATCTACAAACTACAAATACGTTTACGTGTATTAAACAAGCGTATTACACACGCACACACTTACGCTTATAATACCATCGCATCGTCGTCCGTCGTTCCGTTTGATTGTATAATTAACGTGTAAAAACACTGGTGAAATTTTAATTTAGGGAAGGAAAAAATGTCTTTATTCGAGTGTAATTGCATATGCTAAATGTATGGGACCATTGTACGATATAACGAGTCTTTGTCGTATGGAAACTAATCATGACGCGGTTAGTGGGTAGAGTACATTTTCATTATAAGAACCAGAACTGTTAATATTTCCATAAAGGCAGTGTTTTACACGGTCAGGTAGACCGTTTAAACGTATTATTATATCTGGGCTCCCCTCGCTCTTGCTCGTCGTCGTTCTATATTCTCTCACGATTACCTACGGTACGAGGTACTCGGATGGCGTCGTCGTGAATGTAGGTACCCGAATTTCTGAAATTTTTTCCAACCCATTGATAAACCGATCGTGGTGTAGGTTGGGAAAAAACCGTACGTATGTGGACTCTACCAATATTTCATATTTTTTTCGAATCTCCGGAAGCGAAGGTTTATATTGTTACTTGCTACGATGTACCTGGTGTTAAGGTGGAGGAAAAAAAAGTGCCATAATTTATCACGAGCTTATTAAGGCGTCAATGATCGTCAAAATTAGTTTGAAAAGCGATTACCTTAGTTCATTGATTAATGAGAATGGTTTCTATTGTCTTTTAGTCATAGGTAATAGAAGTCGCGTCAAGTAATTGATGATCGTTCACAATAAAAAGCAGCGGGTTTTTTTCACCGTGTACGAATACAAAAGGAGATGAAAAGTGGGCTGGCGTTGTTTTTGTACGGAATTCGCGAAAAAAGAGTTATTTTCGGGTTGTGCTTGCGTAGATCTGTGTGGAGGTAGGGTGTCCCTTGAAAAAAAATTGGAATTTTTTCGGACCACCCCCCCCCCCCCCGTTTGGTGCTACTTTATGAGAAAATAACACAAAAAAAATTCAGTCCGATTGATGCATATTAACTCGTGCCCTCAGAGCCCATTTTGAAAAATTAAAGAGGTGCGCCCGAACTCATAATACTTCACTACGGGCACGTGGCAACGAAACGCTAAAAACACCCCTACTGACCTGGCGGCTTCGAACTTACACCGAAGGCATGAAAATGAAGATAGAACTTTGGTGTTTGCGGCATTCGATTCCTTACGAAATTTATTTTTCTAATTTTAAATCCTAATAATCTCAGCATTTTTTACTGCTTATTTTTTCAAAATTTTTTACGACTTTCATCCAATTTCAAAATTTTTACAAATTCCACGATCACTCTCGTCAGTATATTTGGATTCCTTGCTAGCTTGGAAAATGGCCATAGTCAGAAATTTTTGATTTTTCCCCTTCAATAAAGGGTCTATCTATTCTCACACAGAATGAACAATAAAATGACCGAACTATGCGCGATCTCGTTCATTTTTTTTTCCGTCATTCTTCTATCACCTTCACCACTACATTGATCATTTCAGCTGTTGACTGTACATTTTTCTCAAAATTTTAATTTTTCCAGCTTTCGAAATTATTTCTTGTAATATCAATTTTCTCGACTCCAATAAATTTTTTCTCCCATGAAGGTTTCTCCCTCAAAGTTTTTTTTAGCTTCAAGATTTTTTCAATTTCTTCGATTTTCATTTTTGCTAATTTTTTTCATATTAAATATTTATCTATCAACTGTAAAATCCTATTCTTTGATCTTAAAAGTTTTAAAAACTTGACATTCTCGCAAATTTTTCTCACATTAAATTTCTTAAAATGTTTTTCAACCCCAATTTTTAAAAAAATGTTTTTATTCTAAAAATTTCAGAGCTGGAAAATAATTTGATAAAGAAATTTGAGCTAAAAAAATAAAATATTGAGAAAAAAATTTCAAAATCTGTAAAAATTGAATTTCTGAGAAAAAATTTCGAGAGCAAAAAAATTTGAGAAAGATTTAATTTTGACAAAAAATTTGTATAGTTTAAAAATAAAAACTATGTATTTTTGAAAAAAATGCCAGAGTTTAAAAATTTTTATACCTGAAAAAAATTGGAGGAAAAAATTTCAGAGTTGGTAAAAATTTTGGAGTTGAAAAATATCTGGAGAAAAGGAAATTAAGAATTGAAACTACTCTGAGAATCGAAAAAAAAATTTTGGTTCGAAAATGGTTGATTTCGGTTTTAAATTTTCAAGTCGAAAGCTGAAAAATAAATCTGTAAGAAAAGCTTTCGACTAGCTTTTAGCTTGCTATTTTTAAAACTTTTGAACTTTCGACTTGCGGTTTGTTGCCTAAATTTGATCGACTTTCAGCTTTTCGCTTTAAACTTTTAGCATTTAGCTAGCTCTTCATCCCTGCTATCTTGGACAGGTTGCGAAGTTGCGATTCGAACGAACGATTTACATTTTGTTGTTCATTCCGTGTGAAGATAGACAGACCATTCAATAAACCAATAATTTTAATTCATCTTTGGAAACATATAAGCATACCCAGAAATTATGACTTATGACAGTAGGGGCTGAAAATTTGAGAAAAAATGGGTGGGTGATGTCAAAATTCAATGGAAAAATTGGGTCATATGTTTTTATTCTCGAAATCTGATTCAGTAAAATTTGGTGAAATTCTGTCTTTTAGAATCATAGTAAAATAAATTCAACTAATAATCAACGGGTTTTCTTCAAACTAACTCATTTTCTCAGAAAAATTGAGAATTGACTGAGAAATCAGATCAGTGATGAATCACTGGTTTTTAGCGAAATTTGCTTCACTGATTCAAAAAGTTAAAATTCCATCTGACTGATTCAGATTTAGAGAGTAATATGTTCATTCAAGAAGTATAGATTGGTACTTCTGGAGCGAAGAGAGGGCGAAATTTTTTGTTTGGAAAGTAAAAAAATGCACTTCTTTTTAATATTTTTATGATGAAAAATCTGCTTGGCGAGCTTGAAGGGGAGCCTCCGAGCACCTCCCTTGAGTGCGCCTAGCTATGCCTGGAAATACATCACACTAGTGATCTTATTTTCACGAACAAACATAATCATACCAACACTTTTATATCTATCTACAATTGTACATTTATAAAAAAGAAATCGAGATAACTTCGGCAACTCAATTGATTAATTTACTGAAAGGCAGTAAATTTTTAAAAATGGACGACCGATTCAAAAATTGTTTTTCAAAATTGTTGGAAATCGCCTCTGATCTTTCAACTGGCATTTTTGAAATATTTCAGTACGTCTACGGAAATGAAAAAAACTCAGACGTATCTATATACCGCGATAGTAAAAAGAATCACCGAGTTATGTTTTTTCGTCGATAACTTTCGAAATTACACACTAATGAAAAAATAGTTGAAACAAAAGTTGTAGAGCATTAAAAAACGAACAATTTTGTCATTTACCATTTTCTCTCAAGATGTCATGAGGAGGAGCTAGGGCCTTCAGAAAAAAAAATCAATTTTGAAAATTTTCCGTTACCTCAAATAATTACCAATAATCGGGTTAATCGACTTTTAGGAACTTTTTTTTTTTTTACATCCTATTACTAAAATGTACAATCGACCCCTCATCTCAAAGTGGGGGGGGGGCTGGAGGTCGAAATTAGGAACTCAAAATTTCGATAATCAATTTTTGAATTCCCACAGAAATAAATCACAAAAAATGATCGTATCGGCTCAGAATTTTAGGGGGTGGTGGAGGAAGGATCAATGTATTTTTTAAGCCATTTCTGACGTTTTTACCTCCATAAGTCTTTGATTGGTGGAAGTTTGAAAAAAAGTGGTCAAAATATGGTACTCTTACCCTTGATGAAAAAATTTTTCAGAAAAAAAGTATTTTCAGCACTATTGCAGAGAGAAATACAGTTTGAGTTATGATTTTTTTTTTTTTGGGGGGGGGGGTGTATTTATTTATGAAAAAAAAGAAAAACTAGTCACTTTTTTCGAAAAATAGGTCACTTTTTGCCTCATAAAAAGTCACTAAAGTCACTATTTTTCCACAAAATCTGTGTGGCATGCCTGTATTGCCAGAAAATCTATTTTTTGTGATAAATTGCATTTTCAACATTTCCCATCTGAAACAATGGGAATATCAAAGGCCGGCAAATCAACATTTTTTTTTTTCAAGTAATTGATTGATTGGTGATTCTGACCTACTGTTCAGTGCAGAGTTCGAATATGATTTCAGTTTTACTCCATCGCATCAGGATTTTTAATAATTGGAAAATTTTGTTGAAAATTCGTTTTACATTTTTTTAATGTAAATTTTGTCCCTTAAAGTCTACTACAGTACTACCTGTACCTATATAGCCTGTATCTTATATTGTAAATGGAAAAAATGGATCATTCTCATTGAAAAAATATGAATTTGTTCATGAAAGTTTAAGAAACAAAAACAAAGTCACCTTTTTAGCTAAATTACAAATTAATGAATACAGAGAAAAATCGAAATGATCTGATCTTGATCTCTTTTTTGATCTTAAGATCAAAGATCATTGTGTTAAAGTGATCTTGATCTTGATCATATTTTATTTTTTGATCTGATCTGATCTTAAATCATTTTGTAAATGATCTTGCCCGGGTTTGATATCTATGAAGTAAAGGCAATTGGTTTCAAAAATTTTCATTCCAACAATGTCTATGAATTCGGAGAAATGACTAATCAAATGTATTTCATAACTAGATAGGTACTCGTTATCCCATAAAAAAGCTCAACTATCACTTCCAAGATAATCACTTATTACCTTTTATCTCAAATTAATAACGAAGTACTCGAATGTACAAGTAGATGAGGAGTAATTAAACGAACACTGCACGACGCATTTGAGAAATTAACGAAGATACATAATTGAAATTTCCCTACTGAGAAATGAACAGTTTTTTTGATATGCGATCGTACTATACAGATTTGCCTTATCGATCACGCGATTCAATATGAAATCATGAGGTGATATTTTGATCAACACCGCGTACCATTCGCATAACTCGGTATGCAGCGGTCATCGTTCAGTTGTCGCCTTTCGTGTTAAAATTAGAAACTGGAGTTTCCACCATGATAAAACCTAGATTTATATTTTGCGGTGTCGTCTTGGTATTTCTGTGTGGTCAATTGTTAGCCGAAGAAAAGCTATGGTTCGAGCAGGACTACATCAAACATCGATTCTACATGTACAACAAGAGTCCGATAAAGACGTACATTTACAAGATACGACACACCATCATTTTCGACAATTGGGAAAACCATCACGACGTATACAGAGGTATCACTTTGGAGGCCAACGAAACGAGCACCTTCTACGAGATGACCATTAAGGACGCCGAGTCGGTTGAAAACTTCCAAGACGCATGGGTAGCTCTGTTTCATTATGATAATAAAAATTTCACTACCGAGAAACCGTTCAGTTGTCGACTCTACAAAGAAGATGCAGTTAGACCGATCGAGGTGATATTTGATTTTTATGATTTATACATGCACATTATACCTCCTGTATCGAAATCTTGTTATGTCAAAATACACCACGTACCCGAGCCCCAATACGAATACATTGATTATCCCAGATTCGCATGGATGTCGACAGGAGGGTTGTGGTGGTAACGAGTATGTCAAAAATATCAATAATTGGAAATCGAGTATCTTTTCTACGCATTTATCAACGAGGTAGTATTTCAGTTTCGTAAAAGGTATCTGAATATTTGTGATTTTTTTCTTTATTTCTCACCTTAAAATAGCTCATTTTGATTTTCGTATGTATTTGGTTTTTTTTTCGTGTATAAATAATTGTAAGAAAACATTCGTAATTTGATTTTTAAAATTCTTAGTTACATATCATAATCTCAACTACCACTTTCCCATTACATTGCACTAATTAAATATTTTAAATATTTAGCTCGATCAATTTTCGATCAGTATATCGATTAAGAATTGATGATTGAATAAAAATAAAATGTGTATACTTCGCTGCATACATCGATTTTGTTTCTTCTTTGAATCAGACCAGTGACTCCCATCATATGTACTAGCATAAGACAATTAGATGAACAAGAAAGAAATCAAGTTTGGGGTTTATTTGAAAAATTTGGGTACACTTTTTTTTTGACGAACTTCTACCACTTTAAAATTTTCAAAATTTTTGTGGTGTACTTATATGGATAAATGGCACTCAT
Source organism: Pseudococcus viburni (assembly GCA_033439095.1). NCBI lineage: Eukaryota > Metazoa > Arthropoda > Insecta > Hemiptera > Pseudococcidae > Pseudococcus > Pseudococcus viburni. The sequence goes on along the minus strand of JAVBJF010000567.1, from coordinate 159,844 downwards.
TTTGAGGAAAAAAAATTCCATTGCCCATTTAACCCTTTATTACAAATGGGGGTTCAAAATTTTCAAAGAGGCAAACTCAGCCAAAAAATTCCCAAAAATTTTGAAAAAATTCTTTAGGGTTCCTCTAAACATTTAAAAGTTGTCTACAAAAACGCGACATTTTTACATGTATTTGACGAAAAACAAGAAAATTATGAAAGATTAAGGGTGAGGTTTTGGCTAGAATGCATTGCAAAAAAAATCTGAAAAAATTATCAAAAGTTTGTTACCTCTCCCCGTTCATACCACATAAATTTCAAAATTTTTGATTGCATGAATGACGAAATTGGTATTTTTGAATAGAAAGTCGCATTTTTTCGCCTGTTCTCCCAAACAAAAAAATCGGAAAAATTTTGCATTATATTATATACCAAGGTAGGACCATATTTGTACCAAAAAGAAAAAATGTATGTCTTTTAGTTTTGAAATCACAGCGATTTTAAGGTTTCTAAGTGGTGTTTTGGCGAGAAGGCGTGCAAAAAAATTTGAAAAAATTCTCATAAGTTGGGTACCACTTCCCGAGTACCTATACCACATAAATTTAAAAATTTTTTGTTCATTAGGTTCCAAAATGTGATTTTTTGAAGAAAAATCCATATGGGGAGGGGGGTGAAACGGAGTGAGGTGGGAGGAGGAAAATGCGCCCTAAAATTATTTTTTGGAGTCCTTAATAATGTCTGATGGTTAGTTTCAAAAAGTAGCTCTTATTGGACCAATTCACCTATCTTAACCAGGGGTACCCTTTGCGAACATCTCGAAAATTAAAAACTGATCAAGAGTGGTTTAAAGTCTGCAAAGTTCAGCCAAAACCTTGCATTTTGATTGAGAAATTTTGTTGTACTCATCTTTCTGTTTTCTGAAGAAGCTTTTATTTTTTATTTGCTTCAATTTTTTTTATCGCCTTTAAAAAGAAACGAGCACAGCAGCAAATTTTTTTGGAATACATATTTCAAACTTTATGTTGAAGATTTTACTGTCTGCAATCAATGTCGGATCTTTTCGACGAGTTGGTGAAGAATTCTCGATAGGCCGCGATGTATTTGAGCTGATTGGTGTATAAATATAACCCGTTGCCTAATTTGTAAAATTGCTCGAAATTTAGGTATGAAATTTTATCCCTGAACCCAGAAATTATTCAAGGGAAGGACTGAGAATTCGAGAAAAAATGAGGGAGGGGGGGGGGTCAAATTTCAATTGAGTAACTTATTATTTCAGATGGCGCTGCGCTGGCGTAGTCAGGGTATTTTCAAGTTAAGCTGATAATACATTAAACAGATTGAAGCAAAGAAAAATTGAAGAATTTCGGAATTTTTTGAAACAAATAATCAATACATTCTTTAAATCTGAGTTTAAAAAAATTTACCTGTTTGAATCAATGAAATGAATTTAACTGAAAATCAGTGATTTTTCACTGATCTTCCGTTAAAATTATTGATTTTTCCTGACAATTTGGGAATTGATTGAGTAATCAGTGATTTTTGACTGAAAGATCAGTGGAAAATCATTCATTTTCAATGAAAATTGTTTCACTGATTCGCAGAGGCAGAATTTCATAAAAGACTGATTCATATTTAAAGAGTTATACATGTGAGCCTGGATATAGAAACCACCCTTAGATGTAAAAAATTGGTTTATGAGTGGAGGTTCTCCTTTGATTCTATACCTTCTGAAACGCCCAAAATCAGTGTCAACTCAGAAATCAATTTTTTACACCTAAGGGTGGTTTTTATATCCAGGCTCACATATGTTTATTTAAGGAGTGTGAATTTTTTTTGAAAAATCATGTTTCTCAAGAGCAAAATAATACATCATTTTTGTAACAAAAAATATTTTTTTCGAGCTTAAGGGAGTAGCTCGAGCCCCCTGAGCCCCCTCCCCCTGGGTGCACTTATGCGGCTCTTCCATCCAATTTCCTCCACGATTTTAGACTGATTTAAGTTGAAAAATCGATGAAAAGTAAATTTCTCTGTGGGGCAAAAATGTGTGGTTTGGCATTGCCTACAATTGTAGTTCAATTAAACTCATTACTTACCTGATTTTGTTTTTGTAAATTTCTCAATTTTAGACCATCTATTACCCACTATCACTTTTAATTTTGCAATTCTGATGACAACAAAGTTGGAAATTTTTGCAATAAAACTTCCATAAAAAATTTTCAGATGCAAAACAATCTTCTAAAATGCTGATGGTCTGGGACTGATTTTTGTATAGTCTGTTAGCCTTTCAATACCTGGCAGATAACTTCCACAATCCACAATCCAGAATTCAAAACTAGGCCTCGAAATCCATCTTTACTTATACAACTCGATGAAAGATCCAAATTACATAGATGGCTATTTAATCCCAGATGCGTATGTCATCATGTCATGCATCATCGTTGAAGCAAATCAACATCTTTTTTATGATCAACTACGTACCTTCTTCTGGTTTTATTATGAAGATATATACCTGTGTGCATGTCAAACGACGCGACTGTTTTCGTTTAATTAAACGTTTTCGTATTATAATTACATACGTTAATTTCCGGGCATGCTCGGCTCACGCGTGATTCGAAATTTGCAACGTATTCATTATATCGAGACGATCGTGTAAATTCATCTTTTTCTTTCATTCTTCTTCGAATATGTATACGGTCGTAACCTTATATTAATCTTTTAACAAGCAATTCGCAGGCTTGTTTGAAAAATTAAAATTGAACTTTAGTCACGGTGCATCTGTCGCCTCGTATACGCAAATAATACCTCAATTACGGAGTGGAAAACAATTGAAAAAAATGTTACCATTAAAGGTAACCTGTAATTATAATATGGTCTGGAGTAATATTTCAAAAGGCGTTATTACTCGGGTTAGGTTTATATTAATCAATACCCGCATCTCGGCGCTTATATGGCACACGGATCAGGATAGGTTTTTTAAGAAAGACGTTAAGAGAAGTAGTACCCACGTCGTTGTAATTCAGAGACATACGCAGCAAAAGGCGTACATATCCGTAACGAAATACATACTCCTAGAACTTCACTAAGTGCAATTTCTCAACTTATTTACTAATCGCTTCAAGCTCAAAACATCGAACCTGTTCGTCAACGGATACAGTGCGCAGGCGCACAAAATAACTTTCTGACTAGTTGATAATTATTTTTGTCAAAAATGAGATTTCGACGATCCATTCCAAATTTATTCCAAATTAAAAAATTTTCAATTTCTTCAATACATTTTTTTTTCGAAATTGTATCCAATTTAAAAAAGCAAAATGTTTTTTTAAATTCATCTCAAATTTTTTTCAATTTTGATTTTTTGAAAAAAAATGATTTTATATTTTGGTTATTTTTAAAAAAAAATTTCTCATTATTCAATACTTATTGAGTTGGAAGAAATTTTAAAAAACATCAAGTTGGAATTTTTTTGAAAAATTTAAAATTTTCAAGTTGAAAAAAATTTGAGAAAATACGTACTTAGTTTGAAATTACTGGAAAAATTTTCGATTTGGAAAAAATTTTACTTCGAATTATCATGCAATTTTGAATTTTTGTTTCAAATTCAACTTCGCTTTTTCACAATTTTTTTCAACTCAATTATTGGAAGAAATAAAAATTCGAAAAAATGAGAAAATTTAAATTTAAAACCATTTCCAGTACGACAAAATTAAAAATTGGGACAATTTTGAAAAAATTGAAAATCGAAGAAATTGAAAAAATTTGAAATTTTGAACTCATATCGTTGAAATCCTATTTTTGGCAAAAATAATTAGGAGCTTGTACTTCTTGAACATAGTAGCGATTCCGCGACCGTGCATCCGGACAGGTTGAAAATCGCCGCCGCTTGTTACGTGTTTATGGAAACACCGCCGTTCCAGTCGCGTCGTTACCGTATTTTTTGTAATTTTTTCCCCTTCGCGATTGCAGAAGAAGAGGGTTAAAAAAAAGTATGAGATAATTGGTTCTTCTTGTAAGACGACATTTCTTAGCTTCGTTTCGTACATAAGCGAACTGGCTCATTTATCATTTCGCCGGTTTTAACCTTGATATTACAAGTCAGGAACGTGACAAGAACTGCGTTTTGTTTCCTTCATGTTCGCAAGAGAGTAACAACTACCGCGAAAGTGAAACCCAACCTGTCACATATAACGTATGACTATGCTTTTCATTTAACCAAACTACTTGTTCGTTATGATAACTTTGTACTTACCCCTCTTGTAAGTACTTGTAACCAGCCCATGTTAGCAGCCTCGGCCCGTGTGATTTTTTGCGTAAGATTAACACTTTAATATGGTTGAAGGGACGGCTAATTGGATCATTTGTACGATGTTGAAATAGGTACATGATGTATCTGTGTACTTGAGTGAAATGTTCTTTGGATGTGGTGTTGTGGGAGTTATGTTTGTGTAATTCGAACACCTGAGTAGGTTCTTAGATGCTTTGGTGTGTGAATATTATGCCATCGAAGAATCGTTTCAATTATTGTAGGATTTGATGAAATTGTTGAAGATTGAGTTATTGAATATGTTGCTTTTCAAAGTTCATCTTTCATTTATTTTAAAAAGTTCCATAATTCTCAAAGTCCAAGTATTTTGTTCAAAACAGGTATTGTAAAAATTATTGAGATGAAGTAAAATTGTGCTGCAATAATCTCTCAATTTGAATCAGTCAAATTGACTGATTCAAAAGGCAGAATTGAGTCACTGAAGAAATCAGTGAAAAATTTACTGATTCAATCAGTGAATTTTGACTGATCAGTCAATTAATTTTTACTGATTCAATAATCAAAATTTACTATTTGAATCGGTAATTTTTCACTGATTGGCAGTAAAATGTCACTGATTAACAGGGTGAATCAGTGGAATTTGACTGATTAATCCGTGACTTGATTTTCTCATTAGACAATGAAACATTTGCAGCTTTTCCTTTGGATGCTGAGATCCTTGAATATTTGGGTAATGAACTGTTAGACTCCTTGATACTCTCTCATTCCGAATCAGTGAAAGGTCACTGATAAATAGTCAGAATTGCAGCACAGCAAAAATCAGCGAAATTCACTGATTTTCAGCGAATTTTCGCTGATTTTTCCAAGTTTTTCACTGGTTTTTCAGCAAATTTCATAAATTTCACTGACCTTTCAGTGAATATTCACTGTTTTCCAGTGATTTTTCGCGCCGATTTCTTTTCAGTAAAAAAATTTTCACTGATTTTCTCCTATGCTGCAATTCTGACTGTTTCTCAGTGATTTTTGATTATGTCTACTGATTTATAATTTAGAGAGTATGAGGTGGGGCACTTCGGCAAGACCTATTACTTTGACGGGCACCAAAAATTTCGTTCTTATAGGTATTACCACAATTTTGATATCACAATAATCATCTACATTGATTTCAATACCTTTGAGCATTTGAATATTGAGCCACTTTCATACTAATCCAATAAATATACTAAAGTCTTTCAGCACTTTGATATTGAGCCAGATTGACTTTTCGAAACTAGGCACACGTTCTTTTGCTCTTGAATATTGAACCACTTTTATACTGGGCCATTTACGACACTTGAGTACTGAATATTTGCTCTTTGGGTACTTGGATATGGTATTGAGTAACTTGACATTTTAAAACCAGTATACTGAAAATTACCTTAAATTCTTTGAATTTGACTCCTTTGAGCTTTTACATGTATTTAAGCCTTTATTCTACTGAGTCAATTGGGTACCTGAATTTTTATTTGAGATATTTGGGCACTTAGATGTTGGGTCTCTTAAAATCTAATATCCTGATTTTGGGACCAGCGGACCTTTGACTATTGGCAAACGCTATGGATGAAGTATCAGTTCAGTAGTTCTGAATATTGGATTATTTGAAACAATTGGCTATTTGAGCAGTTGGATATTAAGACCCTACGATTTTTGGATATTGGATCTCTTGGATAGGTATACTACATAGATGAATTCAGAATTTGAACTTTTGAAAAAAATGATATGAAAGGTAGAAAATTGTTTGTTGGTTTCGATGAAAATTTCATCGAATGATTCCTTCAAGAATTTTTTTTTTAATTTCCATTTTTGACAAAGAAATCTACGCTTGTTGATGAACCACCTACGTATCAACTTCACAAAGCCAAGAAATCAGTTTTAAACGGCTACTGGAAAAAAATCACTCAATACTTTCCACCGAAGCGAACCCCATACTTTGAATAATAATCATGTAGGAGGCAACCGCTGTTTTATATATTGGTCCAGCTTCATCTCGTCGTATGTATCATTACCAGCGAAGGAGGACGTATGAGACAACAGCAATATAGTAATGGTTCGTATTGTGCTCGTATTCATACACTTACACACATTACGGTACATCGTACTTATGATGGAACTTGCAAACGGCTGCAGCAGTCTACGTCTCCGGAATGTTAAAAATCTCGTACAATCATACTCCAGTCGCCGGACCATAAATTCCGGGAGTCGAATGGGTTTCCATGTCACATCGGTGCAATTTTTGCCGCGTGTATGTTTTACGCGTCCGGCGCGGGAGCGACCGACGTCTGTACCAACCAAAGGAACAACTTTACTTCTTACTAGATAAAGCACATCGCGCAAAACACCTGTATGCATTATGAAGAATAAACCCTGCTTACACTCGGATAACAGATTATCATCGAAAACATTTTGCATATTATTAAATGTAAACTGCAACACCGCCCGCGGAGTACAGAACTACTTGTTTCCTTTAAATGATTTCTTTGCTCAGAGTTTTAAAATAAACATTTATTCTGACAGTAAATCCATCTTATACTTGTGCCCGGGCACTAATTAATTTTTTGCCCATTTCTCTCTACCCTTCTTCTGCGGTCAAGTAACTTTTCACATACGTAGGTACGTATGCCAGAACTCAGCCTATACACGTAAGAAGTGTTGGAGAAAAAATAAATAACGTTATGTGAGAGATTGAAAAAACAGGGAGAAAATATAGAAACAACATTATTTAATAGACATTGAAGTCGGAGCAGAAAAAGTAAGAAAAAATGAAATAAATGAGATGTCATTGCAACGTCACTGTGCCACCATAATTAACATATTATTTACGAGTTTTTCTTCTACGTGTAAAGTCGCGTAGGTGGCGAATAATTTTTACGTATAAGGTGTCATTAATATTGAAATTTATGTTCTCGGGTGAAATTTACCTAATCTTTTAACTGGTTGGCGTTAAGAAAATCCAATCGTGGCCGGAACCGTACACAATGTGCGATTGTACATCGCCAAAGCCAAATATCTTCCTCTAATTAATCTATCTCTTAATAGAGAGCCTGTCGTCGATGCAAACAGTGGCGAATTTAGCCAATGTTTTGCAACAGCAGAAAAGAGCCAAGCATATTGGGAAAGGGGTAAATTTACCAGGGAAAAAAATATTTTTTGAATGGATCTAAGGAGTGGGGGGGGGGTGAAGTCTCAGATAATATTTTAAGCAAACACACACCTGAATAAAAAATTACCATTCGCATAAAATGGTATTTATTTAAAAAATCGAGGAGAAAAATGAAAATGCGATTAATGTTTCATAATCTGAGATTTTAATATAAAATAATTCGTATGTTTTTTATAAATTACTGCCAACTCCTTAACTACTTGGTCCAACTTCAAACTTTAGGCCAAACTTTCTTTTAGTTTTTTCAATGTAAAATAAACCTAAATCGTTTGAACGTTCATTGATCAACGAATTTCTCAAATAATTTTCAATAAATCCCAGAAAAACGTGACGAGGAAATTTTTTTTAGTTGCAAGATGAAAACAAAATTGAGGAAAATTTTTTAACTTGGAAAACATTTTCGAATTGGAGGAAGTTTTAAAAAATATCAAGTGAAAAAAATTTGAAAATCAAAGTTGGGAAAATTTCAAGAAAAATTAAATTTCAAAAAATGTTGAAGTTGGAAAAATTTCTACAGGAAATAAGAGTCAGCCAAAAAGTTGACTCCTCACTCCAGCTCTCTCCAGCTTGACTCCCGGAGTCAAGGGAGAAAAGGAACTCCTCACTCTGTCTTGACTCCGGAGTCAATGGAGAAAGTTGACACCTCACTCCGTCTTGACTCCGGAGTCGAGGGAGAAAGCTGACCCCTGACTTTACCTTGACTCCGGAGTCACTTTTAGACCTCGACTCCTGACTCCACCTTGACTCCGAAATCAATTTTAGACCCTGATTCCTGACTCCTGACTCCACTTTGACTCCGGAGTCAATTTCAGACCTTGACTCCTGACTCCTGCTTGACTCCGGATCAGGCGGAGTCGGAGTCAATTTGGAGTCAGTTTGACTACGATTCTGGAGCAGGGAATAGGAGTCAGCCAAAAAGTTGACTCCTTACTCGGTCTTGACTCCGGAGTCGAGGGAGAAAGCTGACCCCTGACTCCACATTGACTCCGGAGTCAAACTCACACCCGGATTCCCAACTCCACCTTGACTCCGGAGTCAATTTCAGACCTTGACTCCCTGACTCCGGCTCGACTCCGGGAGTCAAGCCGGAATCGGAGTCAATTTGTAGTCAGTTTGACTCCGATTTCGGAGTCGACTTCTATTCCCTGAAATTTTAGTATCAAAAACTTTTCCAACGTTGATTTCTTCAATTTTTTTTCAACTTTTCATATTTTAAAAATTGTTTCTCAATTTTTTTTCAAATTGAAAATTTTTCTACCTGTAAATTTCTTTAAAAAATTTTCAGCTCAATGAATGATAAAATTAGAAGAGAGTTTTAAAAAATAACACAATGAAAATATCCACATTAGGTATAAAATGAAGAAATGAAAAAATCAAGGTTGAAAAAATTTTGTAAAAATTTAAATGCAAAAAAAAATTACTGTTGGGGAAATTTTAATATTGGATATAATTTTGAAAAAAATAGAATTAAAAAAAAAGAAGAAATTTAGAATAAATTTTAAGCAAAGTATAAAAGTTTCGCTTGAAAATCATCTTTTGACACGATCTTCTTCTGCAAAATTTTCAATTTTTTTGGTAATTTTTCGAACACGTTTTTCAAGTTTATCAATTTCGAATTATAGTACATTTTCTCGAACCTATGTATTAAACTGCTATAGAATATAGAAAATTTTCACTAGGACGTAAATCAGGCCGTACAGCTCGGGAAGGGGATATAAATGTACGTACAAAGGAAAAAATTATGCCTATCAAATGCTAAAATTCAGACTTGGAGGAGAGTACAGGAAAAATTTTAAAGTACCAAAATTCAGCTCAGAAGGAAAGTACAGAATTTACAGTTTTCGGAATTCAACTTTGGAGGGACAAGAGAATTTTGAATTTTCAGATTTCAGCTTTGAAGGGGATACAGAATTTTAAATTATTAGGTTACAACTCTGGAGGGGGTGCTAGAGAAATTTTAATTTTTAGAATTCAGTTCTGCAAAGAGACACCAGGGAAATTTTAAAATAACAAAATTCATATCTGGAGAGGGTACAGGAAAATTTTTAAATTACTCGTACCAAAATTTAGCTTAGGAAGCGACTCACTTCTGGAGGAGGGGTGGAGTACAGGAGAATTTAATTTTCAATTTTCAGAGTTCAGCTCCAGAGGTGGCGAAATTTCAAATTCGGTAAAACCGAAAAAAAGAAAAATTAAGACAAATAATAAGCTGTTTTGTCTAGTTCCAGTTTAACTCTAAATTTACATAACATATTTAGCATTAATATTCAACTTGTTATTTTTTTGATTTTTTTCGGTAGCTTGTCATTCGGGCAAACGTATTTCGGGTCAACAGATTTTTTTGGAAATGGGGTGTTCGGAATTACAACTTTTGGGGTAGTAGATTCGGGGAAATGTCAGAAATGTACGGTAACGTCAATTTCGATATTATTTTTGAATTAATTTCCTTAAGGATTCAACAAAAATTAAAATTTGGTATATCTCTTCAAAAAAAGTTGTGATTTAGGTACCTTCTTTTTTTTTTAATATAAAAAAATCGAAAATTCATTAGAATAACTGGTCGGGCTAAGATTTTTTTCAAAATGGTCCGGCCGATTGGTTCGCTCTTGTCTTCGCCACTGAAGTAAAAAATCAACAATTTCGAGTGCATTGTTTTTTTTCCACCGACAAATTCAACTCGAGAATATAATTTATGAAATCCAAGACCTTTTTTTTTCGTTCTCGGAATCTTCGAGGAACTTCGAACACTTGCACATTTCTACAAGAACGAAAAAAATATCCACTTATGTGATTGCAATCGATTAATCATGCGGTGCCAAAAGGCTGCGATTGCAGTAATAAAAACTCGTCTCATTAAATAAGAAATAATTTTTCGCGTATGCATATTTCATCGATAAGTATCAAATACACTCAACATTATCTTCATTCAACTATGACAAATTCCTAATTCCTAACGAGAAGAAGAAGAATTTCACAATACGAGAATGATTAATTTAAGAATTAAAACGTGCATCGAGTAACAAGTCTTTTTCTATTGAGAAAGTCACCAAAGAAGTCTCGCATAACCCAAGCAAATATTAGTATTTCCTTATTATGGTTGCACACGTTCGAGAGGAAAAAAAAAAAGAATTCACGGAGTCATTTGCGTATGTTTAACGCTCCATCGATCGTTCAGTGTACGACAAGCATTAGATTATTTTACCGGATTGCAATTAATGATATACCAATTCCAGTGTCAAAACGCCAATACTATTATGCAATGTATCACTGTGACTAAGACCGTGGAAGCGTAAATCCAAACCTTTCAAAGGTCCTCGAAGACTTGAACCTGGAATTGGTCTCCAATGAGGTTGAAAACAGTCTCAAAATTAACTCGCTATTTGGATCTTGGAAAATACCCTTCGAAGGCGCAGGGAGCTGAGGCAAATTCTAGCTCACGAACATGGTTCGAATATACGCATCCGAGCTGCGTACACGCAAAACCCAGTCTGAGGTGGTCTTCGTGTACAAGAAAAACTGTGGGTACTGGACAGGCGAACATGCTCGGTATGCGACAAGAAGAACATGCTCTTTGGCTATTACTTGGCCAATAACAAGTAGGTAGCAATAATGTTGGTGCTGCGTTCATTATCAATGAAATACCTCGGTATAATAGAAAAATGCAAATAAATTCGAATTAAAAGAAACAATCTCGTGATGGCTTTTCGCTGCATTTTAAATGAAACCAACCATACACTTACGTGATTTACAAGCAATTACTTAAAAAAATTATGTAAGCGATGAACATCCTCATAGGATAATTTTATTACAATGAAACTTCATCTGGGTTCTGGGTTCTGCCTTTTTTTTGTCGCATTCTAATGGATCTGTAATTGGATTTTGTTTATTGTTATTACCCTCCTCGCGAGTCTTCCCCCGGAATTTTGTCGAGTGTGTAGATTATGATGATGTTACGCTAAGTACATTCGAAAGACGCGAAAAATGATACTCGATGATTTGCATAAGTATAATTTTTATATTTCTTGGAAATCGTACGCAGTGTCGTACGTGGCTTCGTCGGTGGTAAAAAATTTCTTCGAGATAGGATCAAAGTGAAGGATTTGATTTCCTTTGGCGTTCGAGTAAGTAATCGGTACAACTTTTTGTTGACTGGTTCGAGATAATTCTACACGGTGGTGTGTGTGTTAATATCGAGTTGGTATGTACCTACTTGATCAATTTGCAATCATTAGTAGATATATAATTGATTTAATCGACTCATCGGTTATTGTAATTATCAAAATATTTTAATTAGGGGTTTGATTTATGATTATCGTGATTACGACTTTACATTATTCACGTGATCCAAACGTAGTCCCCCAAATTTTCTCCAGCTCTGAAATTTTTCCAAAACATTTTTCAAACTCCTGAGTTTGTTCTTAATTTTTTTACAAAACTAAAATTTTTTCTACAATTTTTTTTCCAATTCGTGGATTTTTCCAAAAAAAAATTTCAATTTTTTTTCAATTCCAAAACGTTAATTTTTCATCTTAAATTTTATTTTTTCAGGGTTTTCAGTCAATTTTTGCAACTAAATGGTAAAAATAATAATTTTCTTGACCTTTCATTCAACTTTTCACTATTTTTTTTCAAATTTTTAGAATTTTTAAAAATAGTTTTGAATTATGAGAAATTTTTTGATATTTTGGGTGATCTATTTTTTTTTAAATTTGAAGATGAGAATTTGTGTACTAAAGGAGAACTGGAAAAAATTTGAGAAAAATAATTATGGAGTTGGAAAAAAGTTTTAGATAAGAAATAGTGATGAAAAATTTCCAATTTGAAAAAATTGAAAAACTTGAGTAGGAAAAAGTTTTTAAAAATTTTTAGATTGGATAAAATTTTGAAAAAAAAACTTCAACATTACTTTGGCTGAAAGTGAGCAAAAAATTGAGAAAATTTTCAAAATTTGGAAAAAAATTGATGAAAAATGTTGGGGAAAATTTTCAGAGCTTGAAATAATTTGGGAAAAAATTCCAGGTTGTAAAAAAATTGGAGCAGATATTTTGAACGTGATAAAAATTTGAGAAGATATTTTGAACCTATGAAAACTTTTGAAAGTTTTTGGACTTGAAAAAAAAATTAGTGACGAACTAACGATGAAATCATCGGGATCATCGGATCTCCGCGAATGACGTTCTTGGTCGGTAGATTACCTTTAAAATGGCGCAGCCTTTAGTGTATCCTGCAAAATCGCGTTTTGCTCCAATTCTTATATAATTTTCTGTGGAAAATTTGTAACGAAAAATTGTCATAATTTTAAATTAGGCTCACTCTATCCCTCAACTTTTTTCTCAAACCACACCGAATGAAAAACGTTGAATATTATTTGACCATAAATTTGCAGCGAATACTTACCAAACGATCGAAATTAATTGAAAACAGAATGGAATAAATTCATAAAGTAACTTTTGCTTGTTACGGTGCGGTGCTTTATACGACGCAGAAACTTTCAAAATGTAACCTCTTATGTAAAGCATTTTGTTAAGTCAATAACAAGAGAAAATGAAGTATAAACGTTTTACTTTCGATGCTTTTGAAATTTCCAATGTTTGACTTTATCATTATTGGCGAAGCTTTTTTATTGCGGCTTTTCCTTCTCGTTTAACGGTTTTATTCAAATTCTTGCGACAATATTGGTCTATTGGGGAGAAAAATGAATGTTGTTGGAGAGTCTCGAGTTGTGTGGGACCATTTTTTTAAACACGTAATTTTTGGAAGTGTTTTTTGAACTTGTACGAGTATACCCTTAAATAATTGCAGTATGAAATATTCGCGGGCACAAATTATCTCCACTTTTACGTTTTTTTTTCAGTGCTGGAATTTTCAAAATTTTCTGGTGGCTCCAAAACATCTAGAATCCGCTTTTGATCAATTTTAGAGAGGTCGGAAATAGGGTATCTATCAATTTTCAGTTTTTTTTCGGGCGTATTTTTCAATTTTTCCAGGAAAATTTTGTTATAAAATATTTGAACCGAGGGTTTTACAGGCTTTTCTTTGAACCGGCAATTTTACAGGCTTTTCTAGTGCTGGAAAATTCCAAAATTTCCTGGAGGCTCCAAAACGTTTTAAAAGCCCTGTACAATAAATTCGGGAGTTCGAAAATAGGATATACATCCTTTCAGCCTTTTTCGTTTATTAGATCAAATTTACATTTTTGCAGGGCGATTGAGTAATTTTGAAATGCTTCAAAAATTCGCCAAAATTCGAGAAGTGAACGTAAGCCCTTGAAATTTTGTTTTTGAGGTTATTTCATAATGTACTTTCAATTTATTTTTGTTTCGGCCCAAAATTTTACTACCGGCTGGGATACCTCTCATGTCTTTTATGTTGGAAATTATCGGACTAAAAATGCAATCTGTCGTAGTGAAAGACTAAGCTGCTCACGGTCCTTCTTGTGAAGTTGGACTCCACATGATGTTTTTTCGGTTCCAATACTTTTATGATTATTTTGCTTGGTATTTCTCTTTGAGTTTTGTCATAAACATGCAAAACATGAAAATATGAATTTCAGTTTGGTGACATGAAAACATGAAAATAGCATTAATTTTGGTAAATTTACTACAAAAAGCATGAATTTTCAACATTTTCCTCTTCAATTTTACGATTGAAGGATTACCTACTGTTAAATAATTTTTCAACTTTAATTTTTCATAAACAATTTCCACCCTAGCTTCGTTTGTGAAAGGTTTCCATCTTTTTTTTTGAAATGTCATTCAACTTTTTTAGTCAAAATCTCAAAATTTTGAATTTTTCTGTCTGGAATTACCACTACAGTCACTTTCATGTTTGACTCCATTCTTTAGGAAATCTTCATTAGCCTTTGCCAGCAAAATGATTCGGCGAGGTCAAATTCTTCAACTTTATTAAGAATTGATAAATTTTATGCTTAACCTAAAACTTTTCCAAATTATTTTCGGGTTATAAAATATCAGCTCTTTTCTTGTGTGCATTTGATATGTATTTTGATTTTCAAACATTTTTGCTCTGGGCTCGCTCGAGCCAAATTACTTTTCTTTTTGACGTTCGAAATTTTGTTGAATTTATATGGATAGAAATGTCATGAAATTCATCCTAAATATCTATATCTCGTATTTAAAATACACGTTTTTTGAAAATTTCTTTTTATCGTCATTAAAGTTGAATTATTTTTTCCCTAAAATTTAATATTGGTAAAAAAATCCAAGAAATTCGTTCCAATAGTATTTTTTGGTATTTGAAATATTTATTTTCTAACATTTTTTTCCTGGTTTCGTTGAGGCCAAATTCGTAGAGGAATTGTAGTGCAACCTTCAGAAGAGGAGGAAGAGGAAGTAAGTAGTGAACAATTAAGGGAGAGGATAATTTTTTTCAAACCTTTGGAAAAAATTCATGAAAAATTTGTTTGAAAGATCCTACTAAAATCCTGCTTGTTGATTTCGAGAAATTGTTAGACACCTTAAATGTTTTTCATTTTGCTCGTAGATATGTCAGTGTGTACCATTTTCTACCTAAAAAGTAATATTTCATATTGCTTATAAAATGAGTGTACCCACGCATGGAGGGAGGAGGGGAGGTGTAAAAATGCTTGGAATTTCTTGATGGATGTTCTGTGCAGATCCATGTCGAGCAAGGACGCAATCAAGGGAGCTACCGGGCCAAAGCCCCACCCAAAATTTTCTCGAAAGTTTTTCAAATATCAATGAAGCGCACCCAAAGGGAGGGCTCAAGGGGCTCTAGCATCCCCCTTAAGCACGGTAAGGAAATTTTTAATTTTTTTTCTTTGCTTTTCAAAAATCAAATATGATTATTTTAAAAATATGAACATGTACAGTAAAGTACCATTTGTGGATCAGTTTTTTACGATCGCCTAAAAGATCCTGAAATTTTGAGTTTTAGGTAAAACTGAATGCGGCATCTGAAAGAGTGGAGTTTTTACCACCAAAATATCTTTGTTTCAGATTTTTACTACGAGTCCTTTGCTTGTGGGAATTTTTCCACCAAACCTCCATTTTTTCGAATTTTTCTGGGGGTGGGGGGCGTTTGTGGATCAAACCACTTGCAAAGGACTATAATTTTTCAAAAATAAATCCTATGGAAAATCACTTCCCTTTACATCAATATTACGGATTTCATTTTTTTTAAAATATCGACGGTAAATTTTTTCTGGAACATTAATTTTTCGCGCCAAAAAATGCCTTTAAAATCATTTTATTTTTTTCTGCTTTGTAATGAAAAAAAAAACACCAATTAAAGATATGTAATGAGTAATCTGGTGGTTCATACACACGCCTATTTTTTTTTATTTTTTTTTTTACCTAACTCCTTCTTATGTGGCTTGATCCACAAACGGTCCCCGATCCACATTTGGTACCTTACTGTAATATCTGGATCAGTCAAATTTGGTGAAATTCATGCTCTTTTAAATCTTTAAATCAGTAAAATACTCTCATTCCGAATCAGTGAAAAATTACTGATAAACAGTCAGAATTGCAGCACAGAAAAAATCAGTGAAATTCACTGATTTTTTAAAGAGATTTTTCACTGATTATTCAAAGAATTTCTCAGATTTTTCAGTGAATTTCATAAATATCACTGAGCTTTTAGTGAATTTCCACTAATTTCCCGTGATTTTTTTTCACTGACTTGCTTTCAGTGAAAAAATGTTCATTGATTTATTACTGTGCTGCAATTCTGATTGTTTTTTTTTTAGTGATTTTTGATAAATTTCACGGATTTAGAAATGAGACAGTAACTTTTACTGAAAATCAGTGATTTTTCATTGATCTCCCAGTCAAAAATCAACATTTTTCAGTCAATTCCTAATTGGTCAGAAAAAATTGGTAATTTTTGACCAAAAGAGTGAAAGATCAGTGAAAAATCACTGATTTTCTCTGATTCAAGAAGTCAGAATTTCACCAAAATTAAATTTGATTGATAGTTAGTATTATTCGCCTGTTGAAAATCTGCTGACTACGCCTCTGAATAACAGATTACTCAATTTTTCCATGAATTTTGACTCCCCTCCTCAATTTTCTACAATTCAGCCCCTCCCTAGAGTAATTTTTGTTTGCATTTATGATGTCGAGTGTCAAATCTGAGTTGATTTCTGATTCATGTATTACACATCACTCAGAGGCGTGACGAAGCAATATTTCTGGGGGGGGGTGAAGCTCAAATTTTCCCAACTATTTTTCGAGAAATTCCCAACTATTTTTCCTACTTCCCAAAAAAAATTCCCAACTAGGTAATTTTTATCGTGGCTGCCCAGGTGTTGTGAAAAAAAAACAAATAAACACACTTGACAAAATTTCAAATTTCAACTTGAATGCAGCCTTGAGAGGCAGTGATATGGACAGAGACGAAACTTAGGCAAAAGTCTGAAGGGGTGAAAATAAAAGATTTGCTAGTTACATTTTCAAAAAAAGGAAACTTTTCATAAATTGCACGCAAGCCATTGCAATTTTTACCTTGTTTCAGTAAATAAAAAAATCTAGGTTAGACTAGGTAACATATGTATTGATAATTATTTTGTTAAGATTTATACAGATTTAATAATGTGTTGAGCCCGAGCGAAGCGAGGGCAATTTTTTTTAGCGAAAATAGACTTTCAAAAATTGAAAATTCAACACACTTCTCTCATTGAGATTTTCCAAAATGTGACCAATACTTTCGAATTCTTCTCTATTCCTGTTTTCTATTTTCAACATCGTGGTCACTGACATCACAACAAATAGAAAAACAATTTGCAAGATATGGAACGTAATATTTAACCCGAGCGAAGCGAGGGCAATTATTTTTTTTTGAAAAATGTATGATAAAATAAGCAAAAGAACCACTATTCTGAATTCCTTCTTAAAGATTTTTGAAAAGCGTGTCTTGAAAAAAAACAAAGGGGTTCAATAGTGATCATTTGGGGAAAAAGGGTGGCTTTAGTGACTAAGCGTGAAAATAGGGGACAGCCATTTAAAAGCTGATTTCTGTCTGAGGCCTGTAAAACCAATAATAAATGAGAAGGAATTTTTTTCCCCTTCAAAAAGTATTCAATATTGTCTGAGATAGAAGATAAGAGTGTTCATATCATTGTAAGTAGCGAGGGCGAAAATTTTTGAAGAAAAAGTATATACAAAAGCTGAAATTTTTTCATTTTTCAAATTAATAGGTGAAGTCCTCAACTCATACTTCTTGAGTAATTACATTGGTTTGCTTAGGTGTTGGTCTGTTGGTATATGCCCGAGCGAAGCGAGGACTAAAATTTGAAAAGTTAGTGATTTTTAAAACAAAAATAATTATTTTTTCAATAGATTATTCTTTGAAAAATTTCTATTACTTCCATATAAAAAATTTGTGATTTTAAATGTTTTTTTAAACGAAATTTTAGCTATTTTACACAATTTGCAATCAACTTTTTCGATATTCTCAAGTTTTTTCAACGTTCCCAAGTACAACTTTTCAAAAACTTGGGAATTTTAACTTTTTTGAATCTAAACTTGAGAGATTTGGAATAAGTTGGGAAAAAGTTGGGAATCCCAACTTCACACAATTTTCCAAGTCCAAATTAGGGATTGTGATATTCTCAATTTTTTCAGCTTTCCCAAATCCAAACTTCAAAAAAGTTGGGAAAATTTGGAAAAAAGTTAAAAATCTCAATTGTACTCAGTTTTCCTATAATTTGATTTGGGATTGTGATTTTCTTAAATTTTTTCGACTTTCCAAAATTCAAACTGCGGAAAAGTTGGGACAGGTCCCAACTTTTCCCAATTTTCCCACTTTTTCCTGATTTTCCCAACTTTTCTCAACTTTGGAATCGTCTGGGGGGGGGGTGACGCACCCCCCACACCCCCCCGTTAGTCACGCCTCTGACATCACTGCAAAGTTATGTTCGTATCTGTTCCGACATCCGCATCGATGTCATTGTCCCGATCAACGCCAACGTTGATGTCATTTCTTTTTCGAGGTACCTCAATGTCCAATGTCTCCATCAAGTACATATCCATCCTACTTAGAAATTTATGTCTGTATCTCTCTAGTCTTATGTTAATATCCATGTCGCGTCTGCATTTCACGTCCAAGTTTTCGTGTTTTCGTCCGATTGTTGGTATTTTTTTTACCTTCCAACTCGAAACGCTCGTTCCTAGGCATCTCTGTCGTCTCACCTCACATCCAATTCGATTCCAAACAGCAAATTCTTACATCCGAAATACCATTGTATACATAAATACTAATCGTTTGTATTTTCGGATAAACGACCAAAGAATCGGTTTGAAAGAGAAAAAAAAACAGAAAACTACGAATAAAGAACGAAATCACCATTCTGGCGGGGGGAGGCTCCAGGGGGGTAAATATTCACACACAACACGACCATTAATGCGAAATTTATAACGTAGTTTGAGAATTACAATCAATATAGTATACACGGAAGACGTTTCGTATGTGTCGTTCCTCCTTTGGTCGTTGCTGCTGCCAGCTCCTCTCCTTCCATCCAGTCGACAAATTTATATTCGCATTGAAAAGATGGCGCGCAGAACACTTTGAAAGTATTTAAATCGGCTATTAAAACTGTGATATAATAAATTATTCGCTGTTTGGCGTACTGTGGTACTCTCGTATGTATAGTCGATGAACCGAGTTGGGGAGCAGGCGTTAAATTCTGTTTAAATAGTATAAACGTGCGCGGTCGCCGAAACCCGTTCATGGCACAGTCTGCGATATCCGGAATACGCTTATGCTTATATGCTTTGCACATTGTAGTTGCATTGTTTATGGCCGAATTAACTGCGTTTACGATCGTACGTATAAATACGTAGACGTTTACATATTGTGTATAAAAAGTATCCTCACTGTGGAGAAATGATACCGACGATGGCGCGAAATAAAAATCCAGACGTGTAGATTTTCTAAGACGGTGGCAGCAGTCTGTGGCTCCTGGTGGCTCGAGCGTCTGTATCGTAGATATGATTTCAATTTGGAAAATACTACGATCGTTAAGACGTTTATGGTTTGAATAAATCAGATCAATTGCGATGGTTTTTTTAAGCCTCGGAAGCGAAACGGTATCCAAAGATGGGTGAAGGAAGGAACAGGGGTGGTATATGATATTAACTTTTAGAGGCGATAAATTCAATTCAAACCAACAAAATACCGCACGTACATGTTAAGATAATTAAAAACATTGGCCCGGCAACGTACAAGGAACGTGGTTGCTTTCACCCATATCTATTCAGGTTTTTGGTAGGGGTCCAAATTAATAGCGAGTGTGGTAATATTTCAGAATTTTCAAATTCTCACTTCCGTTGTACTACGGTTTAGTCGTATCGTCGTCGTACAAATTACCGTTAAATATGTGTATTAAAGTAAACGTTATTTTTCTACGACGGGGCCGACAAATTACGAAGATTTTCGTAAATTATCAACGTGTCGTATGCCGCCGCCTTAATGAATTAACACCGTCGCGTAATTTAAAATTATGGGCATTCGGTTGTTAAGAATTAATCTACGAGTGTTCGCTCGTGTTGCAGTTCGGGCCAGGGTACTTGTTCGTTGGTTTGGAAATTATTCGTGATCTACGAGATGATTAGATGTGTTGTTTTTCTGGTAATTTGGAAAAATGTTCGTATGGTTTTGGGCAGATTTTCCAAGTTTGTCGATTGTCTACTAGCAAGAAAAACAAGAAAAATCAGAAATTAACGAGAATTTTTCCTTTGTGGCGAGAAAACCAGAAAACAGCCAGCATTTTAATAATTTTCTGTGAAAAACAAGAATTTACAACATTTTGCTCTTCCTTGATTTATTAATCAAAAAATAAAAAGAAAAGGATTCTTTAGTGGGAAAATTTGCAGCAAAAAAACAAGTGTGGAAATGGCGTGAAAAATCCAAAAATTAACAAAAAAATCATCTTTCAGATCCAGTAGGTACCTGGATTTCCTGGAAAAGGGTATGGTAGGATAAGAAGATCGAATCTTTCCCCGAAAGATTTTTGAACGATTCTAAAACCAAAAGGCAGACCCTATCGAGAAAAAATTTTGGCAAAATTTTTAGACCTCCGCCTCGCCTATTTTCCGAGTGGGCAAAAACGTGTTTTCAGGTCATTTTTTTTCACTCGTTGCTATTGAAATAAAAGGTTGAATTTTTTTCTATGACTTCTTGTCGATAGGACATGCAAAAATAAATTTTTTTCCAATTTTTTCCAACCATTACTCATTGAATTACCGGGTTTTGAAATTTTCGAATCGTCATTTCTCAAAAATGAGACCAAGGTCAATCATGAATTTTTTTAATATGTATTTTTTAAGTAGGAATGTACAATAAAAATTTAAACTTTTTAAAAGTGGTGGAACGTGGTCAAAAAAAAATTGAAAATCGCAGTGGTACCTATTGTGTAATATGCGTTAAACATCCCCGTAGCGCGAGACACTACTCCACGGTGACGCGTCGAGGAAGTAACGCACGTTACGCGCTCAATACCACCGGGTGCTCGATTAATTCTGGCTCCCCCCCCCCCGATACTTTTTATGTCAAAAATCGTAAGTTGGCAATACTTCGATCAATTAAACAAATCGAACGAAGTATTGCCAACTTATAGCCCGTCCAAAATAGCTTGAGCCAAATTGTGTCAGTTTCGTTAGTAAAAAGCAAACAAAATTTCGATTTTTTTCCATTTAACTACAGCAATTTTGTTTTTGGCTTTCGGATTATAAAACTGACACAATTTGGCTCAAGCTATGTTGGAAGGACAATGCGACTATTGACATAAAAAGTATTGGGGGGGGGGGCAGAATTAATCGAGCACCCGGTACATAGCCCAGTGCATTTAGACATAATGCGGAAAAAATTCCGATCATAGGGTTTTTTGACTCAATTTACTTAGAACATTGCACCAAACAAAATGACAAGACTTTCTCCCCAAAAGGCATCGGTGACGGGGGGGGGGGAGGGTTCCCCCAAAAATGTGTTGATTCGTTTGTGTTTTGTCGAATGTGGCTTAATTTGCGTTATATGTATTATGGTCTATAAGTTTTTTTACCAAACTTTGCCAAACCGGTTCTAGCGGCAATAAATTTGTAATATCATGGGCTTCAATCTCAGGGTGCCCATTTTCTAAAACCCCGGGAAAAGACAGGGAATTTTGACCGTCTGGAAACGTCAGTGAAAAGTAAGGGAATTTTGAAATTTCCGGCATTTCCGCTGGAATTTTGTAAAAATCCAGAAGAAGAATAAATTATCTGAAGTTTCTGGACTCAATTTATTATAATTTTTTCAAAAAAAAAATCCCTCTCTCCGCTTGGGCCAAATTATTGAACTGATTTTTATATGTATCATTTTTTGTTGACCATAATGTACGAGAAAACTGATATTTAAAAACACGTTTTTGTCTATTGAATCATTGAGTTTTCAACAAAATTTTCTTTGTAGAGTTTTTTTTTGAACACGTGCTTTTTGATAAAATGTAATGAGAAAGGAGTACCATGACGCCTCTGATCACGATTTTGAAAAAGAAGGGAGGGAACGGAAGAGAATTTGTATTTTTTTGGTCACATTTTGGGAAACTTTACTGGGGCTGTGAAGTGATGAATTTTCAAGTTTTGAAGGTCTTTTTTGCGAAAATTTTAGCTCTCACTTCGTTCGGGCTCATCGTATTTATTTATCCCATCAAAATAATTGATATTTTACTCCTCATCGATCTATTATTTACCGAGCCAAGCCGAAAAGACTGTATTAGGGACTTTCATAAAATTTATAAATTTGAGACACGTAGTTTTTTTTGGAGTTTGGGAGGGGGGGAGGGGTTAAATTGTTAAGGAATTTTTGAATTTTCAGACTGGAAATATCCAAACTTTTAGTCTCACGATTTGGTTGACACCGAAGTATTTCCTTTTTATTTGAAATTTTTTTTATTATAAATTCAAGGTCTCAAGATTTTGTACCGAGTTGAGAGGGAGGCGACGTCAAAAATTTTCAGAATGGGATTCAAGTCGGTTTTGTGGCTGGAAAAGGGAGCATCTAAAAGTCTCATAAGAACTAACGATTTTTGAAAAAAAAAGTTGGACATTATGCATTTTAAATCATTCTTCTGCACAATTTCATCACCCGAAAAAACCACCCCTTCTCCATCTTTCAGGAATAACATATTTAAAAGGTCTGGAAAATTTTGAAAAATTGGTCTGGAAAACCTGGAAAAGTCAGGGAAAATCATTTCTGAGATATAGTGGACGCCTTGAATCTAAAATAGGTAACTTTTCCCCCAACGTCCCACATTTCATATCACAAGCTGGGGTCAAACGTATCAAAACATATATTTTGACTCCCAACATGATATTTTTCAAAAATTTTGGGGTTTCCCCCCTCAGGGGAGGTTCTTGATGAGGTGGGGTGAAAATATGTTCAAATATGAAATTAGCATATCAAAAAACATTCATTTTGATACCAACACAATATTTTACAAAATATTAGATTCCACCTCCTCCCCCGGGAGAGGGGGATGCTCATGAGCTGGGGTCAAAATAAATTCAAAAATGAATTCAGCACATTGAAAAACACATATTTCGACAATCAACACGATATTTTTCAAAATTTTGAGTTTTAAACCCCAAAGGGAAGGTTCCTCAAGTTGGGGTGATTGTCTCTGGTCGTTTATTCAAACACTTTGAAAACGATCATCTTTCAGTATTGTAAAATGGTACCTAGTTTTTAATCGTTTCTTCAAAAACGACAAAAAACAATCATTTTCCAAAAAGATTGGACTCTCGAAGAAGAAAAATGTACCCATTCTTAGCTTCTGTTTAAAAAACAATCATTGTCTAACTTTAAGAAATTTTTCTATTGTAGCTTCTAAAATGAAATTTCATAAGAAGAACGATCGTTATATTTATTTTGGATTAAAATAAATATTTCAACTTTTTTGTTTGTGTTTTTAAATCAAAGGATTTCGAGCTTTTTGTTCAAAGAATTGCCAAAGTCTAACTAGCTTGATTCTGATTGATTTTTTTCAACCAACCCTGTTAAAAAAAACCTCGGAAACTTTGAAGACCCCTGATGTAGAGACACGTGGGGAAATATTTTATTTAAATTTTTGAGGACTGGAGGGGACATATAACGGACAAACCTGCTCTGCAGGCCTCCAGTCCACATTTTGAAAATAACAACATCCGCCGAACCTAATTTTCTACTAAAGAAATTTTTCGTGCACGATATTTCACTCTTCTGTAAAATTCCACTTTTGGACTATGGTGGTTTTTCAAACGGACGCTTCAATCACAAAAAATATTTAATAATGTTGTTTCATAACGTAAAAAACACGACTGATCTCATGCCTCTTTTTCCCTTCCTCTCCCCTCCCCCATTCTTTTGCCTACTGATCCTTGAAAACGATCACTAATTGAGTATTGAAAATAAAGACGATGAATTTTTCAACTAGTGAACGCCATTATACGACTGTACATACAATGTACACTTACCTATGAAAAATTGACTAGGGAAAAAAAACAGAAGAAAGAAAAACGCAAATCATCAACAAAACCTATGGCGATCCTCGGAATACATTATTTTAAAATTTAGATAAATGGACGCTAGTTAAATGTATCCATTTCCATTATGCGGAAACTAATAACACGAAATAATAACGCTTTTAGTAACTAGAACTACTCTATCTGTTTCGGATAAAGGTAAATTGAAAGTTCGCATGTTTGTGTGTCATTATCGCCGTGTCTTGGAATCATTAACAGCAATCAAGCGACCGACCTTATGTTTTAAAACCAAATGCTCCAAAAGAACTACCGAAACGGTTTTTACAAAAGGTTTAAATACCTATCTGTAGACATACGATGGTTATAATTTTGAAGTTTTGTTGATTAGAAGTAATTAAAATGTAAATGAAGTTCGGTGTTGATGGGGGAGGGCGAGAGGGGTTGTAAGAAGCGGTTTTGCAGAGTGGAATATTTCTCCAGATTTTTTTCTATTGTTGGTGTGGTATGAGTTTGAGCATTTTTGTCGATATAACGTTTCAAATTCTCAATGAGAAAAATTGATACAATATTTTTCAAAAATCCTTTTTTTGAAAAAATTTCCCAAACGATCTCTGAATTGATTTTTTGCAATTAAATACTACTTCAAATCACCTGTCTGACTACACCGTTTAATGTCTGCACGAAGAAAATTTATGGATTATGAAAAATTACCCATATCCGTAGAAGTTGTAAAATTTATTTTATGAATTTTTTCTTAATTTTTCAAAACTGGTTATTCGTTGAAATTTATGCATTCGTAAATTGAAAAAAAATGTGTAAATCAACTCGTGCAACACTATAATGGTCTTGCCTCGGTTCAAGAATGTAATTAAATTCGTGAAATTAGCGATAAGAAATATTTCCAGTGATGACCCAGACGACGTTAATGAAGTGGTGACCAATAAAGGTCAAGCATGTAAATGTACGAGCAGAAAACTTTCGATTTTGTTTGATTAGGTGCTCGTGGAAGGACATAACAATTATTTTAATTAATAGATTCATTCATTTCGAGAGAGTGTTACAATTATAATCACACGAAAGAGCTGGGAAGGAGAGGTGAATGTGAAAAATTATACCAGGAGATTTTTCATTATTGTTTTGATTGTATTTTTTTTTTTCAAAAAGTCGATATTTTCGAACGAATTACATTTTTCTATTTTTAAATCGAAGTTTTATTGATAAAGACGGTTGAATATTGGAAGGGAAGGGAAGGGACGGATTTTTCTTTATAGACTTTTTTAAAATTCTAGTTTTAAAATTTTCGGTGTTCTCACTTCAAATTTTGTATTCGTCATTTTCACAAATTTTACAATTTTTCAAAATTAGTTACTCGAAAGGGGAAGGGAGTGAATTGAAATTATCCTCTCTATTGATTTTTATTGAAATATGAAAAATTCTACGAGACGATTTTTTTTCGTTACATTTTCGGGTGATATGGATTTTTAAAAAGGTGAAGTTGAGCGAGAATTTTACTTTTTAAAATTTGAAGATTGAACGAGAGAAGAGAAACTTACCTCCTTCCATTTTCCAGTTTTCAAATTAAAAATTCAATTTGGATATTTTAACGTTATTTGTTAGTAGCTTTCGGTGACTTTGATTTAAAGTTTTATATTTGTCATTTTTCATAATTCTTTTTCCAATTTCTATATTTTTATGATATTTGCACGTTTTAATGCTGCAATAAATTTTTTATTTTTTTATTTTGGTACAATTTTCAATTTTTCTCTGCAACTTTTTCAATATCTCGGTTTCATGTTATTCTTGCATTGGTTTGGTACAGACTAAAAAGTTGCAGGGGATCGCGTGAATTTATAAATTTGAGGCATGTTGAAAATTTTTTTGAATTTTCAGCCCAGAAAAATTCGAATTTTTATTCGATTGATTTGGTAATTGGTAGACACTTTGACATAATTTGTTTCATTTTTCAAAATTTAATTTTGCGTTGGAATACTTAGTTTTTCCTTTTTATTTGAATTTTTTTCTGTAGGCAATAAATTCAAATTTTTAAATTTTTGTGGTGACGAGAAGTTGGATGGGTTCAAAAATTTTCAGAATTGAATTTGAATTTTTTTTTTGGCTCGAAGAGGAGCATCTAAAGATCTCGTAAGAAGTATCTAGTGATTTTGAAAAAAAATTGTTAAACCTCATGCATTTTATATCATTTTTATGCGAAATTTCAAAATGTAAGTACATCAGTGAAAAATTACACCCCCCCCCCCTTGATTACGAATATCACATTTAAAAGGGTTGGAAAAATTTGAACGATCTGGAAAAGTCAGGGAAAATTATTTCTGAAATATAGTGGACACCCTGACAGAGCTGTGCTGAAAAGGTTCTCTTCTCATTAAGCTTCAAAAGTACTTACTGCATTTTTCAAATGGAAACCCATTTTTTCTGATTTTTTTTTTTAGAATTGAGGAAACTGGATTTTTTCATTTTTTTTTCATTGTAGCTTAGCTGTTGATGAATTTTTCGAAAGATTTGAGTAAGATCTCCAAAACTTTAAGATTATTTCAATTTTTCATGAGTATGATGTTAAGGAGGAGGAGGGGGGGGGGTGTCTGTAGAAATATTTTTCTAGAGTTACTGAATTTTTTTTTTGAAAAATCCTGCAAAATTCCTATATTTTGGTTTGGAAACTTTTTACGTATTTCGATTATTTTGTTGAAATAAACAAATATAATTAGTCTCAGGGGTTGGAAATCGGTAAAAAAAAAAAAGGTATTCGAAAGCTAAAATTTTCTTATTTTTTTCAACGTATCAGTCTTCAGATTCCCCCTTCCCTCCCCTCCTAACTAGGTATATCTCTGGATTGATCGGAAAATGGAGATGAATTTTTGCCATTTTCCGAAGTTTGATATTATTGGATTAATTTTTTCTCATTTCCGAACTTTTTTTTGCAAAAAATTCTACTTCTTCTCGAAGGTATCTTATTCTCACACACCGTTCAGAGTACAAATTACGAAGAAAATCCTCCGAAGTTTATAAACTACAACTACCCTTCGTTCGAAAACGCCTGCTACCGATGTGAATCTCCACCCATTATGTATACTTAAATATTTTCCATGAAAAATGAACGTTCGTCCTCTAAAAACGAACGTCACCCTGCACCATATGGTATTCGGCTTTGGTACTACGCCGAAGTACAAATTTAATTTCGTCGTCTCGCCAAAGTTGTTTGACAAGACACATGTAAAAGTTTGCGAATTAGTTTTTCGAAACGATTAAAAAATTAATACTTGTTACTCGGTACATCTTTCGTGCCTTTTTTCCCTCCTCTGCCCGGGCAAACAACTCGAAACGATGTTGGACGAAACCAAGACAAGTGATAATGATAAATGCATGTCGATAGTATCGATATTATAATAGCCAGAACGTGTGCAAAAGTCAAGATTAAGTGGGTACCATAAGTAAAATTTCGAATCCACGTATCACGATTTCGAGAAGTACTCGACGCTCGACGCAAAATATATAAATTATTTCACCTATACTCCGGCGAAAAACAAATCTTATTCGGTATTTTAACAATTGTACGACCTTTTTTATTTTTTTTAATTACGTAGGAATTAGCAAAGCGTGAAAAAACGTGTATTATAAAACACGGTGATATATTGCACGAAGCGTAGAACATGACAAGTGTGTTGCAAATTTAAAGATATGTTTTTTTTCCCTTCTACTCGTATGTGTGGTTTTTTTGTCGTCTTGTTCTCTTTACTCTCGGACGTACCTGTTCTGTTACGCGGGTTGACAGTCGTACAAAATATTTCAATTTTCGATCGAATGATAGGACGTGTTTTTTTCTAAAACGTATACCAAGTACGTCCGTACATCGGAGCTAATAAATTACCTCGGCCGTGCAAACGTTTAACAATTGATAATACCGGAGCATCGGATGAAAAAAAAATGGCTAAAAAATAAACCAGCAGTAGACAGTACCAACATTACATACTCGTACGAAAGCTACATATAGAAAATACGATTCAACACAGCAACCGGAAACAAAGATATAATACCTATTATTACGAAGCACCTATTGTATCTCATAAATATAATTATTAACAAAGACTTTATGCTGCTGCTACATATGTAATTAATAAAGTGACCTTAGAATTCCAACTGTTTCGCGTATAGATAGATACTTCGTACATATCTGTAATAGATACACCGCAGTCGTAATAGAGCTTCTTATGCACTTTTTTTTGACCATTTCAAAAGTTTCTTTGACGCTTTTACACGCGACTTTTATACGAGTTCTATTTTTATACGAGTGATTTACCGATGATTTTGTTTCATTTTGGCAATATGTTCCAAAGAGCATATTCGAGCGAGGAAAAAAAAGAAGGGTGGATTACTTACGCTCGAGTGGCCTCAATTGTGTTATACAATTTAGCATCCAATATCGCTGAGTGTTTCGTATCATTGGTACAAATTACAATTAATACGGGGATCTGAGAAATATGAAATTATAGGGTTTCCAACCCGAGCTATTGATTTTTTTCACTCGATTGCCCAATTGCGTTATTGTAATTAAAAAATTACGAGTAATTTTTTTTCCTTTTCTGTGTTCCATGTCTATGATAAATTGAAAGCATTATTTTTTAATGGCTTAATTCGGTTATGGTGTTGGCTCAGGTCTCGATAAATGATAGGAAATTAGTATTTTGATAAATTGCCGCTAATGGTGTAAATAAAGAACTGAGCTGTGTACTTACGGAGTCATATGTTAAATTTAAATTCGATTTTTTAGACCGATACCGAGACAGGATGTCCGGAAAAGGTTTTTATCGTGCTTGTGCACGGGTACAGAGTATATAAAGAGTTGATATAGGTTCTGGAGGGGTAAAGTTATGTATGTAGAATGTACTTACATGATACGTAATATGCACCATCATACGAATCGTGTTTTTGAAAATATATCCAGATAAGTTGCGTACACCAAGTTAAATGGTTTCGATAAAGAAGCCTACGCGTAAAATGATTTTGTTATTGGTTTTGAGAATTCGATGCTTTGAATGGCTGTAAGGTTGTGAAAGAAAATATTTTCGAGTAGACTGCGTCAGTTCGAATGTGTTGTCGAAAGGTAAAAAAAAAGCAAAGTTGGATGAGAAGGTTGAAAAATGCAATTTACAGGCATCATAGTGGGTCACTTTTTTCGACTTCAGTCACTTTTGGTTACTTTTCACGCCTAAAAGGTTACGTTGGTTACTTTTTTACCCTTAAAAGTTACCTTTTCTTCGCACTTCTAAACAAAAATTCAAATTTCTACGTAGAAAATAGCTATTTTTCAAAATCCTTCAAGAAAAATATAAAAAACTGATTTTTGCTAGTTTGTTTGTTGTTTTGACGAAGGAATTTAATACATGAAATTATTCACGGCTTTTCAGTTGATTTACCTTTGAAATGTTTTGCAGAAAATTACAAAAAAATTACCTCCCCCAGAAAACTGTAAAAAAATTTGCGGGTCGAAAAAATTGAATTTTTGGTTACTTTTTGGTCAAAAAATGTTACTGAAAGTTACTTTTTTCTTCAAAAATTTCGCTATGATGCCTGTGGAATACGAAAGAGTGATAATTGAAGAAAGTTACATGAATCGTACCATTTGAACTTGAAATTGTTTCAGGTGAATTCACTTTTTTTTAGAATAAAAAGACGTAGGTATCTTATACTTACTTGCTGAAGAATTTCATATTTGAGATCTTGAGACGACGTGGGACGTGATATCCCCTTCTCTATTAAGGGCATAGTTCGCATTTCTTTTTGCCTACACGCCCCCCTGCCAATTTACATTACGCTTATGGGAGTTCATGAAATATTACTTTACTCGAAATGAGAGTGATGAAATGGGCTCAAATTTGAAATATACATTTTTCGCGATGGTCTCTACAATCCTGTGCATGGATTGCTCGTTACATCGAATATTTTACGAGAAAATTGAATTTGAAAAATCAGTGGATTTTTCACCGATTTTTCAAATTCAATTTTCTCGTAAAACTAGGAATATAATCTATAAAACGAATTAAATCCTATGTATTGTCGACATCCACTTTTAAAACCGGAAGTAAATTAAATTTTCGTGTAAAATATTTCTAAACTAGGGGATTAGCCCATCCTTCGGATGGGATGGGGGTATAGTGATTTTGAGTTTTTGTGAGAAATAGAAAAATTGAAATCACTCTGCAATTTATGGCGTTTAAGATGTAATTTTTTTACCACTAATTAATTTTGCCATAGGCCATCTGAAGTTTTTTTGTGACAGTCTTGGTGTAATATTTTGTAGAAATCATTTCCTCATCAGATCAAATTTTTAGCACGAATTTTGATTTTTGATTCAAAGTTCCAAGATTTGATTTTTAATGTTTTTTGGCAGTACCCGCTGATCCAGGCAGGTACCCCATCTCCAGATGACCTATACCGAGGGTAGTTCGTGGTATAAAATTCATCTCCTAAATGCCATATGGAGGAATTTTTCGGTGCATATTAGATGATTTTTTGAAATTCAAACCCTATAACTCCCGGTCCCTCCCATGACAATTTGAGGCTGAAATTTTGGTTGTGGAAGTTTTTGCGATTCTGTACAAGCCTGTAAAAAATGTTCATTTGGTATGCCAGACGTGAACTAAAAAAAAAAGGTAACAGTAGAAACTTATGAAAACCCCAGAAATATTCAACTCTTCGAAATTGTTATCTATTTTTTCCTACCTACTAAATATCCTACTTCTTTCGAGGAAACTCTTTCCCCAAATTATTCAGCTTCTACATCATTTTCCAAAATTTGTAACTTCGAATCAAAAACCATATTTTTTGGTAAAAAATTTTCCTGGAAAAAATTTAGGAATACAGTGATAGCGTACTAATTCTAAATTTTTCTGGAAACTCTGAAACTTCTCGAGACTAAGATCTCAAAGGGGTGAATCATCTGTAGGAAAAGTCGAATTTTCTTCCAAAAGTATCGCAGCTGTGAAAAGTTCGAAAAACTGGTTTGTCCTTTTCCATTTTAAATATCCCAAAACTACCAATTTATAATTTGGTTTCCTATAAGGCGCGCCCGCAGAAGGTAGCAGAGGTAGCAGTCGCTACCTCATAAACTTTTTTTTTGGTACAGTATTAGGGATTATTCAGGATTAAATCCTCGAAATTCAGTTTGGCCATTTCTTTCTGTACAAAACGCTCAAAATTTGAAAAATCGTCCAAAATAACATTTCTGGAAGGGTTTCTTTTGTTCAAAGAAACAGCCAAAACCCCTCTACAAGATGTAACATTGTGCCAAAGAACAGAAAATTTCCTTCACTTCCGTTGAAAGTTAGATGAAATTACCTCCAGCTCCAATTTTTATTCTAACCCCTCAAAACGTGTCCCTTGATATAAAAAATTCTGGAAAAAGTTACAGAAATGTTGTTATTTTGGCAGATTTTTCAAATTTTGAGCATTTTATACGAAAAAAAAATGAACAAATGAAAAACTAACATCGGATTCGTGTTAAACAGGTCAAAATACCCCGATAAACACCCTTTTCGCGATCATTTTACTTTAAATGTCGAAATTCGCTTTTTTTCATTGATTTTTCATGACAATAAAACTAAATTTTGAATTGGTACGTGGTACTAAGAAAAAAAAAACAAAAAACGGTACTTACAACAAATCCTACTAAAAATCCTACCTATTTCATAAAACCGACTAAATTTTCTAAAAATAAATAGCCGAATATTGATGGCAAAGTAATTC
Source organism: Pseudococcus viburni (assembly GCA_033439095.1). Taxonomy (NCBI): domain Eukaryota; kingdom Metazoa; phylum Arthropoda; class Insecta; order Hemiptera; family Pseudococcidae; genus Pseudococcus; species Pseudococcus viburni. The sequence goes on along the minus strand of JAVBJF010000567.1, from coordinate 128,164 downwards.
GAAAAGGAAACAATTTTAATTTGAAAAAAAAAATTAATTGCATTGTTAACCAACAGTTGTTCATTTTTTCTTACTTCTGATTGGTTCTGAGAAAATTTTCTTACCTACTAAATTACCTTCCTAGATGAAATTTTGAAATTTTTCCATGGAATTTGGCAACCAGCAATGTTTATTTCGACACTGGCAAAATTTTACGCCCGCTAACTGTGATCGCCTCCATGGAAAATAAAATTCGAAAAGTTCGGAAAGTGGATTTTAGTATAATAGGATATTCGATGTAACGAGCAATCCATGCACAGGATTGTAGAGACCATCGCGAAAAATGTATATTTCAAATTTGAGCCCATTTCATCACTCTCATTTCGAGTAAAGTAATATCTTATAAACTCCCATAAGCGTAATGTAAATTGGCAGGGGAGCCTATAGGCAAAAAGGAATGCGAACTATGCCCTTAAGGTTAATAATTAAATCAAATTACAAATCAAGAATTTCATAAGTTGGAGACCTACTTTGATACAGTTTTCGTTTTCATTTACACTTTAAAAGTTTCAAAAACGTTACTCGATAAATCAGGGTTCGAAATTGTTTGGGGTTGTATCTTCTAAACTCATATTTTCTTCAGCAAATTTTAAAATTTGTCCTAAAAAATGGAATGATCATTAAAAAAATTTAGTACTAGACCATTTTCTTAAAAAAGGTTGTAATTTTAAAAAGTTTATAAATTTCCAAAAAGTTGGTAAATATTCAAAAATTGAAAATTTCCTGAATTGCAAATTTTTATTTTTTTAATGAGCAGAAAAGTATCGAAAAATTGGCTAATTTTCGGAAAAAAATTGCCAAATTTTCAAATTGGTTATTCATTGAAAAAATAAATGTTTATAAAAATTTTGAATTTTCTAAATGGAAAATGTAAAAAAATGTAAAATTTTTTCAAAAAATTGTTCAGTGTAATTGAAGTTTAATTTAACTTTAAAAATCGTAAAATCTTCTATAATTTTTACTGATACATATGTACTTACTACAAATTTTTTTTTGGAGAGTCATCGTGTGAGTTTGACTCCGGAGTCAAGATGGAGTCAGAAGCCGAGGTCTGAAAGTGACTCCGTAACCAAGGTGGAGTCAGGAACCAACTTTCCCCCTTGACTCTGGGAGTTAGGTGGAGTCAGAAGTCAACTTTTTGGCTGATTTCTATTCCCTGGTCCAAAATCGGAGTCTGACTCCAAATTGACTCCGGAGTCAAGCAGGAGTCAGGAGTCAAGGTCTGAAATTGACTCCGGAGTCAAGATAGGGTCAGGAGTCAGGGTGTGAGTTTGACTTCGGAGTTGAGGTGGAGTCAAGAGTCAAGGTGTGAAAGTGACTCCGGGAGTCAAGCCGGGGTCAGAAGTCAACTTTATGGCTGACTTCTAGTCCCTGGTTTGTAGTCTCAAAATCTTGACAGGAATCAAAAAATTCTCAAAATTGGTGGGAAAATCTTCGAAATAGATAGCCAGAAATAGTAATCTAAACATATCGATCATTTAATAACAATATACCTAAATATGATAAAATTTAGTAAAAATTCGTTGTTTTTATCAATTTTTATAAAAATTTCCACATTTAAAAATATTTCATTTTTATGAAAGAGCCTCACCGAAAGAGTAGTAAAATCAGCCTCAGCTCCGATTTCATTCTAATCCCCGATTATGATGTCTCTTGATATAAAAAAATTCTGTAAAATTGTTTGACCCCCCCCCCCCCTCCCCCTTCAAAATTGAGACTACTCTAAAATTTCTAATTTCAACTGAAATGAAGGAATTTTCCTGTCTTTTGGCTCAAACATACATCAGGGTGGTCACTCTTCGTTTATGTAAAGTTTTTCACCTTTAAAAACTTCAAATGACCGAAAAAATGTAAAGGAGTGCACCAAAATTGAAGGACATTTTTTTGTAAATACACATCTATGAGATGTAAGTTTGTGCCAAAAAACATAAATTTCCTTCACTTTTGTTGAGAATGAAAATTCTTAAAAATAATGCAATAAAATGGTCATGACTCCAAAAGATTGGAGGTGGTGGTCAACATCTTTTTCAGAATTTTTTTTACATCAAGGGACACCATCTGAAGGGATTGGAATAACAATGGAAATTGGAACTGAGGCTAATTTCACCTCTTATCCGGTTGTGTACCGTTGGTCAAGAATTTTTGGAAATTATCCAATTTTTTGTTTAAAAACTAACAATTTTTTTTTCAAATTCGCAAATACTTGCATAAAACGTCAAATTTTTACCATAAAACCAGACATCATTGAAAAAATTGATTTAAAAAATAGACCACTTTAAGAACTTTTGACAAACTTTCAAAATATACAATGTAATTGTTAATTGAAAAAAAACACAAAAAATTGATACATTTTCAAGAGAGATAGAGTAAAACGTAGAGAAATGGGCAATTTTTTCAATAACTGGGTCGGAATTACTGAATGTATGTAAAAAAATGTGATTTTTTTACTTTGCCATTTGGATTCAGAATTCAAAATTTGAAAGAAAAAGTTATTTTTAGTTCATCCTGAAAATGTTTAAAAAGATTTTCGGTTTTAATTTTGAAAAATTGACATTTTAGTGCTTGAAAAATTTCATTTCTTTCATGGAAATTTTTTTATTTTTATAAATGTATAATATCGCAGTCGGAGAACTTTTTTATTTTTTCTACAATTTCAGTCGAAAGATTCCCCCTTCTCTTCCTCCTCCTCCAATTCAAAGCTCTGTGAACTCTTCGTGCAATATTTTCATAACTTCCATTTATTAGGAAATTTTGTTGATTTTTAAAAATCTCGTAATAAAATCAAATTAGTACAAATAAAAAAATACATAATTTTTTTTTCAAAATTCAAAACTGATTCATAGGAGGAGAAAGTGGGTAAAATTTCCACCTCCATTCAAACATACGACGTTTTTATGGAAAATACTAAAACGCCATAAAAATCGTACAACAAAAAAAAGAAGGAAGCATCATTTGAACTAAATTCAAAATGCCTTTGCATCGTCACAGATAAGAACCGTTCGCTACATTTACCTCATCCAACTCGTATAAAAATTCATTAATAACGAATTTGTAACGGTTTGTGAAATATTTAATCCGACGATGAGATTCTATTATCGTTTATTGCGCGCGAAAATGTATAATAAAACAGAAAAAAAAATTAATATCAGAAAAAAATATTATTTAATTTTCGGACCATTAAATATGGACCGAGTCTATATCCATCTCATATACATACGAGAAAACATTTGGAATTAAAATCACGAACGTATAAAATCGTCTTAAAAATATGACGTGATGTGGAATTTCATCGGCATCGTTGAACAGCACGAATTTTAATAGTAATTTTTTTCTCTCTATTTCATTCATTTGTGTGTGTATTTTTTCGGGAAGGAAAAACTTTGACCAGAATTTTAATTGAACGTTGTTTTCGTTTGTTTTTTAATCCGATTGCCACCAGGCCCGTTCGGATAATTAAATTGTATAATATGAAACGATATTTGTTTCTCGTAAATTAATATCATACGTGGCCTTTTTTTTGGCGGCGTTTTTCTCTCTCGTTCTTCTCGCTCCGACTGTTGTATAGGTTTCGTGTGTTGACAGCGTATATACCTGAATACGTTGGCATATTAAATTAAGATTTAGTCGATTCTCTCTATCTCGTTTCTTTCGCCGTTGTTGTTTTTATTTATTTATTTATTTTTTTCTCTTTCCCCAAGTATTGTAATTATTTTAATTTTTCCTCGACCGTGGTCGTTTTCAATTTCTCCGTCCGTTTTGTGTATAGATCTACTCCCCAGTTCCTACCTATTTCTGATAGGTAATTTTGATTTTTAATTATATTCTTCAAAGAGTTACCTTGTATAATGGTATGTAAATAATGTTGGACCTTTTTTGTGTTTATTTTTACAGCGGAGTCGGTCGTCGAAATTGATGCCAGTGTCGGTGCACCTGTCCAAGGTTTGTTTACTTTCCAAATTAAATCGTAGAATTTAATTTAGAAAATTTCAATTTTTCACAGATTTCGTTTACGGAATGGTTAAAATTTCGAAATCTATTAATCTATTAGACGAATGTCTTATTCGTTAAACGTACGAAGTATGATATTAAGTAGGAAACTTGTCCGAAGAATTGAGAAATGGAGGGAAAAGAGAGGATGAATTTTGTTGAACAATTTCCAAGTTTTTTATGCGAATGTTTTTTTCGGGAATTTTTATTTCGTGATTAAAATTATTTTGAAAAATGAACTTCTACAGAGTTTCAATCAAACATTTTCTAAAAAATGGCCAAATTTTTCTGACCAAGGGAGGTATCCCAACTCAAAGTAAAATTTTGAGCCCAAACAAAAAAAATCTAAAGTACATCATAACAGGACCCTGTATCCAGAATTTCAGGTGCTGAAGTTCATTTCACGATTTTTGGCGAATTTTTGAAATTTCAAAATTACCTCCTCCCTGCGAAATATAAAAATTTGATATAATCAACGAAAAAAGCTGAAATTTGGTATATACCCTATTTTCGGCCTCCTGAATCGATTGGAAGTGGTTTCGAGACGTTTCGGACTCACCAGAAAATTTTGGAATTTTTCAGCACTGGAGAAAAACCCAAAAATGGCTCATATGCACTTCAGCACCTATAATCGGGGATTATCCATATTGGTGACATATTTGATCGATTAAAACACAATTTTCCAACATTCTTAACTTTAAGTTCAAATTCGCATTTTAGGGCAAGAACTTTTCCTGGAAAAAAATTAAAAAATTCGCCTAATGCGCATACATCGAAATAAAAAGTTGAACCTTGGTAGATATCCTATTTTCGACCTCCCGAATCGAATGGAAGCGGTTTTGAGACGTTTCGGAGCCATCAGAAATTTTTTTAATTTTCCAGCGCTGGAGAAAAGCTCATAAAAATGCCCCGTATGCACTTCAGCGCCTATAGTCGCGGATTATCCATATTTGTGACCTATTTGATCGATTAAAACAAAATTTTCCAAAATTCGTAACTTTGAGTTCAAATTCACATTTTTGGGCAAGATATTTTTCTGGAAAAAATTCCAAAATATCTCCCTTACACACGTAACTGACTAAAAAGCTGAAACTTGATATTTGATATATACCCTATTTTCGACCTCCCGAATCGATGCAAAGTGGTTTCGAGACGTTTCGGAGCTACCAGTAAATTTTGGAATTTTCCAGTTCACAAAAAAACATTTCTTGCCCAAAAATGCAAATTTAAACTCAAATTTACGAATTTCGGAAAATTGTGTTTTAATCGATCAAATAGGTCACCAATATGGATAATTCGCGATTATAGGTGCTGAAGTTCATATGGAACATTTTCATGGGCTTTTCTCTAGTGCTAAAAAATTCCAAAATTTTCTGGTGGCTCCGAAACGTCTCGAAACCACTTCCAATCGATTCGGGAGGTCGAAAGTAGGGTATATACGAAATTTCAGCTTTTTTCGTTGATTAGATCAAATTTTCATTTTTCCCAGGACGGAGGTAATTTTGAAATTTCAAAAATTCGCCAAAAATCGAGAAATGAACTTCAGCACCTGAAATTTTGGATACGGAGTCCTGTTATGATGTACTTTCGATTTTTTTTTTGTTTAGGCTCAAAATCTTACTTTGAGTGGGGATACTTCCCTTGTGAGGAGGAGGGGGAAAGTCTTAAAATTTTTTCTAAAAATTAGTTGAAAAATTTAGATAATTTGTAGGAAGAAGAATCCAACACTGATACGATATTTGCCAATATCTGATAATTGATTTCCGGACATCAGTGACACATTGGTGCCCTGGTTAGACGAGTTTTTCGATCGCTATTGATAAAAGATTACGATAATCGCCGTACGAATAGAATTCTCCACGACGAACCGTCCACATTCAAATGACGGATTATTTGGACAAAATGATATCTGGATATTGGAAAATATAGGAAGAGAATTAGAATCTTGACACGAATAACACGGTCATAGAATTCGATTTATCTTAAATATACGACGTATAAACATAATTTGCATTTCTCCGCTGCCATATTAATATAAATTATGTTTGTATTCGCGTATGATGGGGAAAAAAATCACATTATAAGTATCGGGCGAGCAAAAACCTGGCTGTATTAATTAGGAAAAAGAAACGTGAAAAAAATAAGTAGCCTTTGATACAATGTGAACGTACTTGAGGTCAAAACCGGTTGAAATTTTTAGCAAATCTGTCGAATAATTTCTGAAATTCTCTCGTATTATAATACAGCGCCAAATAATCATCTACAGTAATAAATAAAAACGGTATTTTTTCTCCTCGGATAAGGTAATTTTAGAGCTATTTTGTTCTCTTCTTTGTTGGTATAATGTAAACGTCAATTCGGTAATCGTAAACATGTATGTTTGTAGTACAAATACTCGTTTTCGTGATTGTTTGTAAATGGCGAATAAATAAAAGTCCCAGGGGCTTTGTAATTTAAAATCTGCATGGAAAATATTTCGTAGAAATTATACGGAGCGTATATGATTCCTCAATATTATATCTATGTAGTATAACTCGCGAAATGCGTGTTTTTTGACGATGCGGTTGAATTACGAGTATAATAAGGCGAACTCGATGTCGAAGTACCGCGCTAATTTATAACTTTATTGGGTTTTACGGAAGAATTGTGCTTATGTGCTTGTATATTTTCGAGAGGTTGTACGTATACCGAGTATATCGTGATGTAGGTTAAGTATACATTTTACTGTGTGAGAGAAAGATGAGCGAAAATTATCAAAAAGGTGGTTTTAGGGTTTTACGAAAACGTTCAATGGCTAAGGCGATGTGCTTTTAATACATCAGGGTGTTCGGTGAAACCATGAGATGTCCGTCATTCTACGGATTTGTGGAATTTAATGGAGTATTATGAGGGTTGAGGGACAAAATGCTTCGTATAGACTTCCTTTCATATGTGCATATATTCTTCCAGTTCTTTTAAATTTTTTCAAGATCTTTGATTCAATTTGAAGAAACATGGCATCGATTATTATTTTCCAGTAAAATTATTATTTTTAATTGATAGTACAAACTACGACCTAGAATAGAAGTAAATCCACATTATACGAATTGTGCTAAAACTGAGATTTTTGACATTTATTTAGGGAAAATCATTTACTTGAATCTCGATATCGCGGAATTTTTCATTCAAATTTGAGAAAAGGATTCGGAAAAATTTGAGTCGAAATAAAAATAAATCGAAAATACATCATAAAAGAACCCCATATCCAAAACTTCAGGTACTAAAGTTCATTTTCTAAAATTTTGGCGAATTTTTGAAATTTCAAAATTACTTCATCACCCTGCAAAATATTAAATCTTGATTTAATCAACGACAAAAGCTAAAATTTGGTATATACCCTATTTTCGACCTCCCGATAGATTGGAAGCGGTTTCAAGACGTTTCGAAGTTTCCAGAAAATTTTGGAATTTTTTAGCACTAGAGAAAAGCCCATGAAAATGTTCCATATGAACTTCGGCATCTATTATCACGGATTACCTACATTGATGATCTGTTTGACCGATTAAAGCACAATTTTCAGTCCGTGTTCATAGGTGCTGAAGGTCAAATGGACCTTTTTTATGGGCTTTTCTCCAATGCTGGAAAATTCCAAAATTTTCTAGAGGCTCCAAAACGTTTCGAAACCGCTTCCAATCTATTCGGGAGGTTGAAAATAAGGCATGTACCAAATTTCAACTTTTTTCGTCGATTAGATCAAATTTTCATTTTTGCAGGGCGATTGAGTCATTTTGAAATGCATCAAAAATTCGCAAAAAATTCTAGAAATGAACTTCGACACATGAAGTTTTGGATATGAGGTTGTTTGAAGTTTTACTTTCGATTTATTTTTATTTCGGCTCAAAATTTTACTTCGAATTGGGATACTTCCCTGATCGGTTATATTCTTTTGAGACACAAAATAGTTTTGTTCTGGAATTTTAAAACCACAGGTTCATCATTAAATTCTTTTTTTTATATTTTGAAAAAAACTGTTGAAAACAAAAAATATGACTACACTGATTTTTCAAATTTTCATTAAAAAAAATTTAATTTTCTTCAATTACATGAATATTGAAAATTTTAATATCCTTGTCACGTTTTTAAGAAAATTAAACAGATTTTCATGCGTTTTAAAACTTTTTCAATGAAATTTTATCCAATTTTTTGAAATTTTATCCAATTTTTATGACATTTTTGATGAACATTTTACAATTTCATGTAAAAATTTCACATATTTTTGAAAATTTTCACGCACGTTTGCTAGGGTGATTTATAATTAGAAGAGCAGCAAACGAAAAAATTCCCTATTCAGAGACATTGATAAGAAATTTTTGGAAAAATGAGGAGGGGGGAATTTTATTACATTATACTTCACTGCATTCATAATACGTAGGACAAGCAAATAAATTTTAAAATCTAATTAAGCGATCATCTAAAAAAATTGAATTTTTCACTCTTTAAAATTTCATTTGTCTTCTTGTCCTGGGTATTTCTGGTCACTTGGTATTACAATTTTTGATAAAACTGTGCTTTTCGTGATGAAATTTCACAGCTTATGTGATAAAACTTTCTAATTTTTGGTAAAACGTTTCATAATTCTTAATAAAAAATGATAACGCATGAAAAATATTCATAATTTTTAAGTAAAAATTTCTCCAAATTTTAGTTTTTGATAAAACTTTATTTTTTAAATAAAACGTTTCAATTTATGATAGAATTTCAGTTTTGATGAGTGAATTTTACAAGTTTTAAAGGAATATTTCACAGTTTGTTATCAAAATTTAACAGTCACCAACGTTTGATAAAATTTTGAAATTTTTTTATTTTTGATCAAATTTTACAATTTTTGTAAGTAACACGAATTTCGTTAGGTACATATATTTTAGATATTTGAGGATAACAAAGGCCACAAACAGGGTCGAATATCGCAAATTGGAACTCTCTAAGCCTATTTTTGGCTAAGATATTGTAATCCAATGATCATGGGTCCTAAACAACGATGTGAGGTGGTAGGAAAATTTGTTATGCCAATTTTTTTGGTATATTCTCAAAGAGGGGTCATAATAATAATGTTAAAAAATTGAGAAAAGAACCTATGTAGGTAAGTATGTGCTAAAAAATTGTCCAAAATGAGGTTTGTACAGCAAAAAATCGAAAGAAGATGTGTTTTTCGATAAATTACGTTTGAAATGTAAAATTTTAAAAACCCAATGACATTTTGGTATACGTGGAATGTTCATTTGTAAGATAATTTGAACGACTCTTACATATCTAAACAGGATTGACATCATTAAATGTGAGTCTGGATGCTGAAACCACCCTTAGGGGTCGAAAATTGGTTTTTGAGTCGACACTGGTTTTGGGCCTTTCAGAGGGAGTAGAATCAAGAAGGACTCCAAAACAAATTTTAAATCCCTAAGGGTGGTTTTAATATCCAGGCTCACAAATATGTTTCACGACGTAAAAAATCGTGGAATTTTAATTAGTTTTTAGTCGTAAGCAATATTGAAATAACTCTTCTGATTTTTTTTGAACAATTTTTATATTATTTGATCGATTTTTTTGTAATTTTGAACCAATTTTACGTTAATTAATGAAAAATTGTAACTATAAATTTCACTTGTTAAATTTGTTTTTCAAATTTCCCTCGAATTCAGAAAATAATTTACTCACGAAACGTGAAATTTTCTATCGAGTATTTAGTCTAAAAATTGCTTGCGTAATTTTAAATCTGTAAATTTTTTTAGGACCCACTGTGTATCTTCGGTCCATAACACTGACATAGTCGGTTTATTAAAACAAAACGAAGTGAAAAAAATTACTTAACAAGATATAGATCTGCTATTTGCCGAAGATTTTCGGCTATTGAATTTCGTTTGATGTTACTGATCGGTTTACTTTTTAGTCGGGCGATTTTTTAGACATTTACAAGGAAAGGGTGGTAACAATGACATGCCGCGTAACTGAAACATTCGATTAATAGACCTCCTGTGGCGATTCCTGCAGTGGATACGATTTGGCGAGTAATTAAAAAAGGTATACCGAAGGAGTCAGAGCGGTCGACGAAAGATCGCCGTATACCTAGCTATAAACACGTGTCTAATACCTAATAATTTAATATTTATACGAAACACTGCCTCATATAAGACGATGGCAGTCGATTCGTTGGGTTTTGAAAAAAAGGTAAACGCCGCGCGTTGAAAGAAATACCTATTTATGTAAGAAAACATAGAGAAGTCGTTTAGGCGCCTTGTAGAAAACAGTAAACTTACCTAGGAGACTCGATTCGAATATATGTCTGTATAGGTACGATTAAGAATATAGAATAAGGAAAAAAAAAATTAAAAAACGCGTATCGTATCAAATAAATAATGGAGATGTTTAATATGGCAGCAGGCGAACGCGGATCCACGTAAAATATTCGCCTTCAATAGAATTATAAATACGATTCGTGAAACTTTGTGTCTCAGATATTAGTTTTCTTTCGGAGTTTAGCTGCTATTTATATTTAAATTAAGTAACTGGTATCTTTAACTGTTACTGATAAAACCGTATACCTTCTGCGTATATCTGGTTAATGTCTATTGTTTATATTCGTCGTTGTTTGGCGATGGCGATACACTTACGTGGTATATTTACCATCACAGACGTATATTTCACATATTGAAATGGTAAATGCACGAATCAGCTTCCCAAGGGTTGATCTAATTCTAAATACCTACTGTATTTTTTAATTCCCCGAGACTTCCTTCAACGACTGGAACGCATCCATAGGGGATGAGAGTGAGATAACTTACCCCTTCCTCAATGAAATTTTTCAGTATTCAGTTTGGAAAATTTATCATTTCTACCCAGGAGTTGGGAAAATTTACCAAGTATATCTTTCCAAGATGGGAAAATTTATAGTTTTTTAAATAAAAAGCAAAAAAACAATGATAACATTGGTGGACAAAATTTTTTTGTTCTGTGTTTCAGTTCTAATGCCTAAATTCTGATTCTAGGCATCGAAATATACCAACATACTCATTCGTAACTTTCAATGTTTGCTTTGGGGGTGGGGCCCGAAAAATAAGGTTTTTCGAGAACACTATAGACACGATCTTGAGAAAAAAATCATTTTTTTTTTGCTTAGTCTTACTTATAGGAAATTTTACGGCGACTCGAATGGAACTAATCGGAGACTTCGATCTCATTTAGAAAAAAGTTACAGCTTAAACTTTCCTGAATTCTGTGTAAAAATCTCATTTTTTTGTGCCTTGCCTATCAAAAAGTGACATTTTCGAGCAAACTGAGCGTCCTACGATAAAAATCAGTAAATTTGAACGTGAGTAAATTAAGAAAAAAAATACAAATATGTGTCTAGGAAAGGGTACCTAAAGTCAGAAAAATGAAAAATGAGATTTCGCACCACCTTGTAGACCAGATCAAAACGAACATTTGAAAAAAAAAAGTAGCTTAAATGGTATCGATATGACTGAGTTATTGTACTTTGAACTTTCAACTTCTAAAAGTGTATTTTTAGAAAAAAAAATTGGAAGTTCGCTTACCACTTTTAATTTTTTAAAAAATCATATTTTATCTTATAAAATGACTTTCATGGTGTCAAAATGAGTATTTCTTGGGTATTTTTTCATGGTGAACTCGAATCTGCTATTGGTTTTGCTCCAAAACCTCCGCTTTTTGTGTAATATTGAGAAAACGTACTGTAAAATTGGTTTCTTTTTCAGGAAATTTGAAAAAAAAAAGAAAAAAAAATTGTCTTATAAAATGGCTATCACACTGTTGAAATGAGGATTCTTAGGGTATTTTTTCACGCTGAACTCGAATCTGTTGTTCTTTTTGCATTAAAATTCCTACCTTTTCGTGCAATGTTGGAAAAACACGCCGAAAAATTGAAAAAATGTTATAAAAAATTGATACCAAACAAAAATAATATCATCTAGAATGTCAATTCCCAAAATAATTATTTTGATAAAAAAATTTTATTTTATGAATTTGAGCAGAAAAATAATACTACAATAAATTTAGGTGACCGAACATATATCCTACCAGATGGCGCAAAAATCTCAATTTCGATATTTTTGACCCACTTCGTTTTTTTGCTCTACTGCAAAATCATCTGTTCCGACTTTGAGTATCTTTTTCCAGACCGCATGCATTTAAGCATCTCCTACATATATGTTAGCAACGTTCAATTTTTCTGCCATCTGATTGGCTCTGCAGTTCACGTGTTTGTGATGCCGAACTCTTATCAACATAATTTTGTTTCAACTTGGAAAAATTTTTAAATACTCTTATTCTTTAGTCCGGTTTCAAGTAATAAATTTTATAATGATTGAAATTTGAAATGGATTTATTTTATTAATGTTTACAAATAAAGAAAGAAAATTTGTTGCCCACTAGTGAATAGTGAATATCTTATACCTAAGTCCAACACTACTGTTTCAAATTCAGATAATGTATAATCGAAATCTGGTGCGAGCTTCTTAAATAATACTTATTTATACTTATAGTAATGCAAAAATTGGTTACGTGAGCTTTGTAAGACTGACCACACGATGTTTAATGTTTCACGATTTGTACATGAAAGTAAGTTGAACTTGGGCATAAATCAGATCAGTTATAAACTTTTCGTGTAAGTTTTATGAGAGTTCCTAAGTTGCTTTCGCTCTTTCATAAATGTAAATATTTTGTATCTTTTTTTAATACAGCGCTCTGTCGTCCATAAATTTGCTATATTTTTGAAGTCATTTGAATTTGAAACAATAATTAGATGTTAAGATGTTAGACTTGCTTATACGGCATTCGATATGCAGTGAAGTGGACCACAATTTTCCTTCTTGATTTTATAAACATGGATAAAATAAACCCATTTCATTTCAATGTTAAAATTTATAACTTGGTGTCTGGTTAAAAAGAAGTATTTAAAAATTTTTCGCATAATCGTAAGTTGAAAAGTTGAAATTAAATTATTTCAAGTGTTCGGTATTGATAAGACCGAGAGTTCAGCAGCGCAATCACGTGAACAGCAGAGCCAATCAGAAAGCAGAAAAATTGAACGTTGCTAACATGTATGTAGGAGATGCTTAAATGCAGATCGCATCACAAATGAATCAATAATTTTTGGCTGCCAAAAGTTACTATTGTTCAACTTTACTCAAAAATATATTGAAAACTATTCCTCCCAGAAAAATTTAACCACTTTTACCAGATAAGAAATTTCATTCTCTACAACTTTGGTTCTCATCATTTTTGTCGTAGAACGCTTAGTTTTCTGAGAAATGCCACTTTTTGGCAGGCAAGGCACAAAAAATTAGATTTTTTCACAAAATTTAAGAAAGTTTAAGCTGTAAGTTTTTTTCCATGAAATCGAAGTCTACGATTTATTCCATTCCATTCGCCGTGAAATTTCCTATAAGACTGAGCCAAAAAAAATTCGAACATTTTTTTTTCTCGAACTTATGTTTATTGTTCTCGAAAAACCTTATTTCTCGACCCTGCCCCCTCCACCAAAAGCGAACTTTGGTCAAAGAAAGATTTTTCCCTTCATTAGTTACATAAAGCAACCAAAATTTGGCAATCGGAACCCAGATACAAAAATCGTATCGACCTGTGTACCTAATTTTCTTTCGAAAGATTTACCATTTGTTCTCTTATTTTATCAATTTGGGAAAATTTATCATTTATGCTCATATTTTTCCATTTTCCCAAATTGAAAATTTTTTCATATTTTCCCAAATTGAAAAATTCTTTATATTTTCCCAAATTGAAAAAATTTTCACATTTTTCCAAATTGGAAAACTTTTTATACATAATTATATATTTTCTCAAGTTTTTTTTTTCAAAAAAAAGACAAATTTGGAGTAAGCATGAAGTAAATACAGAGAGAGGAGGGTAAACTCCTTTAAAATATCTATGACATCCACCCACCACCACCACTCCCCCCCCCCGCCTCAAAAAAGACTGCCTGTTTCGTCTTTGAATAAATTGTTTTTCAAAAGTACCTAGCTACCTTCAGAAGTGTCCAAAACAGTTGTGTAGTAAAAACCGAGCATTCAGAAGGGTGAAAAAAAAAGCTTAATGATGTAGGCTTGTAGTTATCAAATTATAGTTGGGAAATTTGAAAATCTGTATTGGGATTTTCAGATATTTTACCTCATCCCCTCTTGGCATAATACCTTCGAGATATCACTGATCAACAACACTGAAAAAAAAAATTATTTGATTGGCGGTATTACAACTGAAGTCGTTTGTGAAAATAGTAGAAAAAACGCAGCTTATGTTGTACATATCTATAAAGTTGACATTTTCCACATTATTGTAAAACATCAGAAAGGTATGCGAGGCGGTGAAGTGAGGTCGAGTCACACTACACAAACACAAAATTCAACAAATACGAGGTTGTACTTGTGTAGTAGGTAGGTATAAGAGTGGTTCATAAGTTATAAATTTCTGTCGTCATTTATCACTATTAGCCTATTTCACTGCTTCGGTGTTCGTTCTCTGGTTCTCATGAAAGCATTTCCCAATTTGCAATATTCTTCCTTATCGACGACAGTTCAGTGGATGTGTTTCCTCCTAGCCAGCCGATGATATCTTTTCATCTCCGGTGTGTTGTTTGGGTTTGGGGATCTTTTGCAACATGTTCCTTTAGATCTGTGTTATCATGTCGGATTCATCTGCGATGTTGAAAAATTAACGGGTGTGTAATTATCAGCCAGAATAAGAAGATAGATGTATGATTGAATATTTGTAGAAAGATGAGTCAATGTTTTGTTTAGGAGAAAAAAAGTAAACGGCGTAAAATCGCTGATAGATAATGAAGTGTTGAAGGAAGTGTCATGTTGTGGTGTTAAATGCGTAGATGTGAAAAACTAGTGTGGTTTGTCCCATCTTATCTTGTATACCTAGGTGATAAGATAATACGATTGTGGTCATCTTTGTGAGTTGATTTACTTATTTACTTTTTCTTTTTTCTTTTTTTTTATTATGCGATGAGACACTTTGTTAGATGGATCAAATCTAATACAGAATGAGGAACGGGGGGATAGATTTTAACTTTTTTCAAGGTGAAAAAATAGTGTATTGCATTGAATTAAAGCTTGAAACAATAGGATTATTTTTGAATGAAAATTTGGAGAAAATTGTGTTGTAAGTTGAGTTGAAAATCACGGCAAGAAATCGTCAAATTTAGCCATTTGACAAATGATAATTATATGTGGGTACAAATTTCAAATGAAGTATGTACATAATTATGTCATTATCAAGGTGTCCAACAGGACCTACAATTTGTAATTGAAATAATGGAAAAGGTTTTGCAATTGATGAATTGATTATGGTGCTGAAAAAGTTTTGAATTTGGTTCAAAAGTCCTATATTTTTTCTTTTTTAATTAAGAATTGATGTCTCTCTTATTTATTTTCAAAAATAAAAAAGTAATAATTTTTGAATTTTTTCAACTCATTCATTTATCGTTTATTTTCCAATGTGAGAACATTGATCATAACTAACACTTTTTAGAAAAATTGAAAAATTTGAAAGTTGAATAATGTCACCATTTCATTAATTGGGAAAAGTCATCAGGAAGTTATGATTATAAAATTTTGATAGAAATTAATAAACGATTGAAAAATTGATAATTTTGTTTCTGAATTTAGGTATTACTTTTCAAATCGAAGCCCCCGCATACGAAGGCTAAAACATATGGGGGAGAAGGGGATTTCGTCTTTCAGAACTGAACTTGATTTATTGAAAAACATAATGAGACAGCCACTTTTAATCGCAATTTTTGCAAAAGTTAATGCCTTTACTCAGTTTGGTCTCGTGAATTTGCATGATTGTTTTAAAATTTTGAACGAAAAATTTATTCTGAAACAATTGTGTGAATCCTTTCCCTACTTTCCTTCTTCCCAGAATAATTTTGGAAAGGAATGAAATTTCATCTCTATACTCTCTTGTCTTGCATATTAAAAACATGAAAAAATTAAAAAAATTATGTTTGGAAAATTGTGGCTACAATGTTGATGAAATGTTTTAAATAATTGGGTTGGGTCTGTAAAACATTTCGATTTTTTTCCAGGGTGATTTGCAGACACTACTCGCCAAAGTTTCTGCGAAAATTATGAAAAAGTCTTTTAAAAAAACCTCCGAAAATCTTGCATTTTGATTTGATTCAGAAATTTTACTACACACTTTCATTTTTAATTTGAATGTTATTTCAATTCAATACTTGATTTTTGCAGCCAATAACGTTTGCTGAAAGAATCGTCGAGAGGGACAATTCTTCAAAAATATTTTTTTCATTTGTAAATTTTAACTTTCCCTTCCTCTTTTGAGCTCTTTAATTTTCAAATTCTTGTGAATCTACTGAGTTTTTTACACGTTTACTTCTTCTAAATGTTTTCGTATATACAGGCATGCCACAGAGTCACCTTTTTTAGTGTCTTGTCCCCTATTTTCAGGGTTGGTCACTAAAAGTCCCCTTTTTGGCCAAAAGTCACTATTAGTCCGTTTTTTCACTCTAAAGTCACTTTTTTCATTCAAACGGCCTTCCCGCTCTTGCATAAAGTTTTAAAAAATACTAGTTTATTTTTTAGATGCAGAATATTACGATTTTTTTCAGTAAAAATTTATTTTAGACGGAAGTTATATTAATTATAAATGTATTATTATTAAAAAAGTTTATTCTTTTTTTCAGTTATTTGAAGCATATTTTTAAACTCGTAGCTTCAATTAAAGATTTATTAAGGGTAAAATGCCCCAATCTCGACCGCTTCCTAATTTCGACCACCGGCCGATTTCAGCCGGTATAGACGCAATGTACCGGGGAAAAAAATGTTCAAGCTCCTTTTCACAGATAAACAATTTGAGACCAAAATGACAACCCTACAGGCAAAACTAGGGGAGAAAATTGAAAAAAAACGAAATAGCATAGTAGTACAGTCATTTTAGGTTTGACCCCAAAAAAATTAGCAGATAGTGGAAGTTTCGTAGTAGGGTATGTATTTTAAAATTCTTGAACTTCCCTAAAATTGGTGCATAATTTTCCTTTTGGAGAGTAAGGGAGTTCAAATTCTGTTTTTTCGTTGATAACATTCAAAATTACGCACTAATGAAAAATAGCTGAAACAAAAGTTGTAGAGCATTAAAAAACAAACAATTTTGTCATTTACCATTTTCTCTCAGGATGTCATGGGGAGGAGCTAGGGCCTTCAGAAAAAAATCAATTTTGAAAATTTTCCATTACCTCAAATAATTACCAATAATCGAGTTAATCTAGTTTTAGGAGCGGTTTTTTTACATCCTATTACTAAGTAGAATAAGAAAAATGTACAAACGATCCCTCATCTCAAAGTGGGGGGGGCTGGTGGTCGAAATTAGGAACCCAAAATTTCGATAATCAATTTTTGAATTCCCTCAGAAAAAAAGTCATGAAAAATGATCGTATCGTCTCAGAATTTTAGGGGGTGGTAGGGGAAGGATCAATGTATTTTTTGGGGGAAGGATCAATGTATTTTTTAAGCCATTTCTGACGTTTTTACCTCCATAAGTCTTTGATTGGTGGAAGTTTGAAAAAAAGTGGTCGAAATATGGCACCCTTACCCTTGCTGAAAAATTTTTTCAGAAAAAAAAGTATTTTTAACCCTATTGCAGAGAGAAAAAATACATGTTTGAGTTGAGAATTTTTTTTTTGGGGGGGGGGGGGTGTATTTATTTATGAAAAAAAGGTCACTTTTTGCCTCATAAAAAGTCACCAAAGTCACTATTTTTCCCCAAAATCTGTGTGGCATGCCTGTATATAGTTTGTCTCAAAATTAAATTTTTTTTGCGTTTTCATAGAAAATGCCTTAGTTACAAAGGGTATTTTTTCCCTCGAGCATTTTTTATTCGGTAGATTAGTTCTCTTCGAGAATATTAAGTATTTGAATTTAAATTCTGAAAATCGCTCGTATTATTTGAGCATGATTATGACATTTTTTTTTTAGCTTTTAAGAAGGCTTCTCCTTGAAATTTTAAAATGAAACGCTTTGGTATCTTTTTGCATGTACTTACGTTAGATTATTATTAATCATCTAAGTATTCGTAGGGATTAGTGCCATTTTACTTTGACTTTTTAATTCAAATTGGAACAAAGAAACACCCTGTAAGTATAACTAGTTACTAGTTTAATTCTGCAGGGTAACTATTCTTCTTTATTTTAAATTTTAAGCAATTTCGTTCGTTTTTTCCCTAATTGAACATTGTTTCCTCAAATGTGCTTGCATATTTATAAATTTTTCAATGTTTTTATTAAAAGAAATGTATGCAAATTGAAATTTTTTTGAATGAAATTTTTCATTTTTTCGTTTCTTCTCCCAATATTTTGTGAAATTATGTATTTATTTTTAATTACTCGATCATTTTTACTTTTGAACATTTAAAACAATGATTTCAGAATTTCTCAATTCAGGAGGTCAATTTTTCCTGGCATGCAATTTTTTTTTATGGATTCATTATTTTCTTTAAATCATACAGGGTGTTTCGCAGGCTATGGAAAATGAAAAGCCATGATGATTTCAGGAGAATTTCTTTGAAAGGGTCTATTTGAAATTGGTTTCCAAAAATAAAAATTAAGGATTTGATTTTTTTTGGAGTAAAATAAAAATATACTTGTAGTTAATTTTAAAACTTCAACATTATAATTTTTTGTTGGGAAGAAGCTAAGGAGATGGTATCATTTAAAGCCCAGAGACTGAACAAATTCATGATTTCATGTTTTTTTTTTTTTTCATAATCTGCTTACCCTTTCTGTTGATTTTATTCAACTAATCTAAGTCAATATCATGTCATCTTAAAATAATTATGATTTTAATTTTTTTGGTAGGGAGGGAAAGATGGAGTTGGAAGATAAGGGAAGTGAAAAATAAATATTTGTACTGAGGTACGACCACTGTGGCGAATAAAAAAACAATGGATTCCTGGATTCTGGGCATTCGAGCCTTCAAAAAAGTCTAGAGGATAAAAAAAAACTTTGAAAAATTTCAATTAAAATGCATTCAATATAAAACCAAGAATCAACATCGTCAAATAAATTGGAAAATTTTAAAATTCACCATCTAATTTTAAAATGCCGATAAAAGTGTGTATTTCGTGAGCAGAATAAAGAAGGCAACCCGTAAAAAAATTATTAATTCTCTCTCATTATTTTGAACCTCAAACATGGTTCATCTTCGTGTTAAAAATCCGGTAGAAAAACACCCAAAAAAGTCAAAAGAATTCCACCTCAAACGAGTCCATTCCTAGTCCTACTACACTAATACCAAAAGAAAAATCGCGATTCCTCAGCATCCAAGCAAATTCCAACCACGCTGGTAACTTGTTTTACGAGTAAATTAATAGAAATACTCGAATATTTAAAAGAATACTCGTGTAATTAATCGACTGTTGGTAATTTTCAAATGCGTTTATTAATCTGTTAAAAATAAATAAACATAAAGGTGTTCCGAATCCGCGATATACATTTTATCAGAAACCGTCGCACGTATACTCGAATATACGCCGAGACTTAGACAAAGAATTATTTATTTTAAACGATTTCCACCATGCTAGATTTTAAACTTATCGTAATTAATTAAAGGTTAAGAATTTCTGCGTTCGATTACAATTATACTCGTAGTAGGGTATAAGGAAGGCATTTTTAAATTAATGTCTCGATCGTTGTCACACATACTCATTTAAATAGACGATAGTCGTGTATAGGGTGTTTCGTAAATACACCTTCGTTCTGAATTCAAATCTGTGGCAACTTCAATAAATTGTGGCTTCTGTGCCTCTTCGATGTGTTTTTTACCTGATTATGAAAATTGAAATTGAATCTGTGTGGAAGGGGACGAAAGAGGTGCCCTTATTTATGCACAATGAAGGAATTTCGTCGTCATGTGCATTTAGAAATGTGAAAATTTCTGCAGAATTGTACGATCGCGAAGATTTTTCAAAGGATTATAACTTCAAGTAAGCTTTGTATAAGTTTCGGTATTACCGAGAAACACACACACGTCGAAATAATTGAAAATTATTATTATTTCATTTATTAAATCGTAATTTATATGTAAAGTAGTAATGACATAGTATTATTTCGATACGTATTGATATTTATACTTATATTTATGTATCAATGTTTAGGCGTATAATTTGAATTTATTTATCCTGCATCCGGGGTCCGGTTGTTTATTGAATATCTACTTAAAATAATCCGATATGTTTACGATTAAATTAAACATCGCGAGTGTATGAAAGAGTCAAAACACCGCCGCGTCGAGTTCCAAGTTCGATTTTTTATTTGATGAATACGGTATCATCGATCGGCGTCTATTTAATTAACAATAAAATTAAAGGCGCAATGCCGGATGAAAATTTTTTTCCACAGTTTCCAACCATTCGACGTTTCTTATTTATATTACGAGTGAATTCAGATTGGTCGAACATGGTGTATCGTGCTGTCGGCAAAGGAGCCCAGTGCTATGGGCTATTAACACACCTGTAAACACCGTGAACATTTAAAATAGTTGAGATAACAGACGAGCAATATTTTCAAACATCACAGACACAGGTCCCGCATTTAAACGAGGCGCAGCGAGGAGCGGCGTTTTTTCTCGACCTAGGATTCGAGAAGTGCTGCGGTGCTAAGGGAACCCGGTGTCAAATAATTTTACGTTTTTTTCTCAAAGTGTAGGGTGATACGAATATAGGAGCCGAATTATACAATTTATACGAGCGCGCGCGTCTGTGTGAATGTGAATTAAATGAGAACTCGAGGAGAAGGTGGATAAAACAGTAGCTAAATGGTCTGCAAGTATTATCGTTCGAATTGATCAGTAACACTTGAACGGATGCTGGCTTCGTAGGCACGGGACTATAAATGATGGGGTTATCGCCAGTCGCGAGATTCGGATTGTTTGTATTTGGTTTCAGTATGTCGAAGAATTTACATTTTTATCGTGAATTCGTCTCGAGATGGCGCAGGTCGGGCTCGATTTGGGGTAGATTTTTGATTATCTCGAGATGAAACTAGGTGATAGGACGATATATGGGACGTGGTGGTGATTATTTTGAAAAATGTGTGATTTTATTTCGTAGAGAGAGACGTGCGTCTCGTCTAACCCAAATATAGATACATTTTGGGTGAATCTTGAATGGATGATGTGGAATCGCGAGAATAAACCGAATAAATAACCAATAATATTGGAAAAACATGAGATGAATATGTTGCCCATCTTTGAACTTGAAGGAGCAAATTTACGATTTAAAAATTTTGGACTAGGATTAATACCTAATTGAATATATTTTACGTAAAGGGTCTGGAAAACTTGAATGAAGGTCTGGAAAAAGAAAATCTGAAAAATTATTTTTAATGAAAATGGAATTTACAATTTTTTGGGTAGGAGGGAATCACATTGAATATAAAATTAAAATTATCAAAAAAAAAGTATAAAAGTGGAGAAAAAATCAAGAAAAAGTTGAAAAATTCAGTTTTTGAATTTTTGGTGGAGGATCGTTCTAATAAAAAAACGAAAACCCCCATAATTTTCAAATTTTCTAAAATAATCGTTTCTGTTTTTTTTTTTTTTTTAATGGAACGAATAACGACGAAAATCGACCATTCTTCAATTTTCAAAAACGATAACCACCATTCTCCAATTTTCTTAATTGGTCGTTCCTGTTTGTTCCTCGAAAACGACGAAAATCTACTATTTTTCAATATTGTAATGTGGTCGTTTCCAGACCTTTTTTTCAAAAACGACAAAAAACCACCATTCCCCAATTTTTTAAAAGCGTCGTTTCTGGCTTTCCCTTCAAAAACGACCAAAAATGACGAAAAACTACAAAAAATGATAAAAAATGACGAAAAACGAAGATTTTCCAGCGCAATGTTGTCTTTTCAGGGTGGTTGTTCCTGGTCGTTTCTTCGAAAATGACGAAAAACGATCATATTTCAATGTAAAATGAGGTCGTTCCAGGTTGTTTTTTCAAAATTGACAAAAAAAGAGCATTTTTCTGTATTGTAATTTTGTTGTTTCCGGTCGTTTTTTCAGAAAACCACGAAAAACGACATTCTCCAATTTTTTAAATTGGTCGTTCCGGGTCGTTTCATCAAAAACGATAAAAAACGACAATTTTTCAGTATTGTCCAGTAATCGTTTCTGGTCGTTTTTTAAAAACTACGAAAAATATGACCATTCTTAAATTTTTCAAAATGATTGTTTTTTCAAAAACGACAAAGAGATCATTCCAATTTTTCTAAATTGACCGTTTCTGATCGTTTTATCAAAAAAAACAAAAAACGATCATTCTCTAAATATTATAATCTGGTCGTTTCTTCAAAAACGACGAAAAAAACCATTTTCAAATATTCCTAAAATGGTAGTTTCTGGATTTTCTTGAAAAAGCGACAAAAACGACCATTTTTCAATGTTAAAATCTGGTCGTTTTTCCAAATACGACAAAAAACGATAATTTTACAATTTTTCATTCTGAAATTCTATGAATTTAATAAAATATGACTGAAAATAATTTTAAAAAAGGTACAAAATTTTAAAACCCCGCAATTTTTATTACAGATTCATTAAAAATTAATCTTCCTTCTAATTTCTCGTTCAGAGTGAAAAAAGTTCTTAATTCATTTTTGAATCTTTCTTTTGTGTTAATTTTTTTATACCCGTTGAAGATTTTTCCCCCCAGAATTCGAGCATTTGTGCGAAAACCGAAATTAAAATTTTTTGGGAGGAAATGATTTTTGTGTCTGTGTGTGACGGGGGGGGGGGGGCTTGAGACATATATCGCTGAAAATCTTGAAAAAATTCTGAAAAACTGCTAGGAATTTTTTCATTTTTCAGGACAGAATGCAGATTCATTGAACCCCATTTTTTCTCCAAATAATTTCTGTTTTTCCAAAGTAATTTTTTGTGTTGAAGAAAGAGGGTCTTGAAAAATATCGCATCGAAAATCTTTCAGAAATTCTGGAAAAGTTCTGTAAAAGACCTTTATTTTAATTAAAAAATTTTTTTAGTCTCTCATTAGGAATCAGTGAAAAGTCACTGATAAACAGTCATAATCGCAGCACAGGAACAATCAGTGAAATTCGCTGATTTTCAGTGGGTTTTCACTGATTATTCGAAAAATTTCAAAGATTTTTCAGTAAATTTCATAAATATCACTGAGTTTTCAATGAATTTTCACTGATTTTCAGTGATTTTCTTTCACTGGCTTGCTTTCAGTGAAAAAAAATTCACCAATTTATTACTGTGCTGCAATTCTGACTGTTTTTCAGTGTTTTTTGATAAAGGCTCTGATGCAATAAGGGGGTCATTTGGCCTCAAGTGGAACTTTGTAAAAATTCTTATGCCATTCGATTTGGATTGGTAAAAGATGATTTTAGAGCACATGAGCGAATTTTTATCTCACCCATGGGGGTCTGGGGGCCCAAAATACGCGATTTTCAAGCTAAAACCTTTTAAAAATTCTATCTCCGCGAATTTTCAACAGATTTTTTCAAACTTGGCACATAGGTAGAGGTACTAGAGGGGAGTGCTCTGAAATTTTTTCAGATTTTTTCGACCACTTTAATGACCTTGAATTGGACTTTGAAAATTTCAAATCGACCTGGGGAGCACAGCCTTGGAGCTGTCTCAAAAATTTTTTCAAATTAAAATTTCCTAATGTATTTTACACTCCTGAGAATTTTTTCAGATTTTTTCAGGTGGTGGAAATTGGTCAAACATTCAAAAAACTGGTGTAATTCATCATTTTTGTTGCTTAAAATCATTGTTTTTCATCAATTTTTCATTTTTTATAGTTTCCTGCTAAAAATATTATTATTTACTCGCCGTGTCCCATTTCGACCTTTATTCATTAATTTCTTACAACTATGATGTTTTGAGCGAATTTAATGCTTACACCATTGCAGTAGTCCAATGTAGTCCCTGCGGTTAGCTCAGGCATACTGCACTTTTTGAACTCGAGTTGAAACGTGGTTTTTATATTAGTGTGTGACCCATAAGGAAATTTTTAAGAAGTAAAGTCATTAAAAATTTCTCTTATGGGGTGAGCGTGGGGGAGTTTTAGGAGAGGGTTAACCCCGATTTTTCCACAAACAAGGGTCGGGGTAAGCTTGGTGTCATTTTCATATAATTCGACCCTCTTGAACTTTAATCTACGATTAGTTTTCCGACCAAAAGCGTAGTACTCGCTTAATCGTACAATTTGTGTCGCGAAAAGATGCCGATTTTTAGAAAAAAAAAGTTGCCGTTTTCAATTTTCTCAAACCGATCCAAGGCTTCTCATGCCGCTTTCGTGGAAATTGCTGCATTCACGAGCCAATGTTTAGGTATACCAAAAAAAATGCTCCAATCTCGTTTAAACTCAAGAAAGTAGTAATCGAAGAATTGAAAATGCTCTAAAAAAATTTTTAGTCACATGCTGCGCCAGGGAGTTGAGTTAATTTTTTCTTGAATAACTACTTACTTTAAGAAGCCTTGGAACGGTTTGAGAAAATTGAAAATGGCAATTTCGTGTAGTTCTGAAAAAAGGATTAGTTCCAGGTACATATTTGGTTGAGAAAATGAGAAATTGCGAATTCGAGTCGGTTTTAGCGAAAATCTGCTGTTTTTCGCCACCAAAAATCGACAATCAAGAAGGTATTTCACTTTCTATCTGGAAACCAATAACAAATTCGAATTCAGAAGGTTAAGATTCTATTACAAACTGGTTTCAAATTCTAATGAAAACAATCGCAATTTTACCTTTTTTTTTTCTAAAAATCGGCCACTTTTCGCGACACAAATTGTACGATTAAGCGAGTACTACGCTTTTGGTCGGAAAACTAATCGTAGATTAAAGTTCAAGAGGGTCGAATTATATGAAAATGACACCAAGCTTACCCCGACCCTTGTTTGTGGAAAAATCGGGGTTAACCCTCTCCTAAAACTCCCCCACGCTCACCCCATAAGAGAAATTTTTAATGACTTTACTTCTTAAAAATTTCCTTATGGGTCACACACTAATATAAAAACCACGTTTCAACTCGAGTTCAAAAAGTGCAGTATGCCTGAGCTAACCGCAGGGACTACATTGGACTACTGCAATGGTGTAAGCATTAAATTCGCTCAAAACATCATAGTTGTAAGAAATTAATGAATAAAGGTCGAAATGGGACACGGCGAGTAAATAATAATATTTTTAGCAGGAAACTATAAAAAATGAAAAATTGATGAAAAACAATGATTTTGAGCAACAAAAATGATGAATTACACCAGTTTTTTGAATGTTTGACCAATTTCCACCACCTGAAAAAATCTGAAAAAATTCTCAGGAGTGTAAAATACATTAGGAAATTTTAATTTGAAAAAATTTTTGAGACAGCTCCAAGGCTGTGCTCCCCAGGTCGATTTGAAATTTTCAAAGTCCAATTCAAGGTCATTAAAGTGGTCGAAAAAATCTGAAAAAATTTCAGAGCACTCCCCTCTAGTACCTCTACCTATGTGCCAAGTTTGAAAAAATCTGTTGAAAATTCGCGGAGATAGAATTTTTAAAAGGTTTTAGCTTGAAAATCGCGTATTTTGGGCCCCCAGACCCCCAGGGGTGAGATAAAAATTCGCTCATGTGCTCTAAAATCATCTTTTACCAATCCAAATCGAATGGCATAAGAATTTTTACAAAGTTCCACTTGAGGCCAAATGACCCCCTTATTGCACCAGAGCCTTTCACTGATTCAAAAATGAGAGAGTAGAGTTGGACATCTTTTTTTTTCTTGTCCTTAAGAACCTAAAAATGTCGAATTCTTGACAATTACTCTCATTAAATTTTACACAACTTCTTTTATTTTGATAATAGGCACAAAAATAGGTACATATCACAACGAATAATTTTTATTTTTGATTTGAAAATGGATACCTACTAATTCATTTCCACGATCAGTTTTTTCTGTTTTTTTATGTTTCAATAAAGTTTTCTCTCAATTTTTGGGATGGGCAAAAAATCATCATTTTGAAAATTTGTTCAATTTTGAAAATTTGTGCTCTAGCTAGGTGTGGGTATATCCATTTTCATGGTTGATTTTTTTTTAAAGTTCTTTTTGAAGTTGAACTCCTTTATTTTTGTGGTCTATATCATTGCAGTCTTCTATGGGGAGGGGGCATTTTCCCCTATATGGGTCATAACCCTCCATTTTAATTGAGGGTTTGGCACTTTGAGAAAGGGAGTATTAGGTGCATTTTCTATGCATATATTTAGCCTAACAAAATATAACAATTTCTATTTGTATATATTTTTCACCCCCTCCTCTTCCAAAAATAGGTTTATATGTTATCGACCCTCAATTTTGAAGTTTGACAAAAAATCATTTTTTGAAAATTTTTTATTTCTGATGCATCATTCTCCTTCTACGATGAAAAATATGTTTGACTGCAGGTACATGTAATTTTTTCTTCTCCATACCCGTTTATTTTCAAATCTCGCAAATAGACAATTCACCGAACACCCTGTACCTATTATCCAGTCGATGATGAAAAATTACTCGAAGCTAGTCGCGCGAGCCAAACGATTATGGGCGAAGGAAAAAATCAATTTAACCGGTGATTTACAGATTCGAGTTTGTAGCCTGACTGCGACTCGGACTCAGCGGGGAAGGGCGGGCGCGAAATGGTAAAAGTAAATAATTAAATTGTGCCCAGCCAGTGTCAGACTTTTCCAAATTCACCAACAAAATATTATCGCCTATAGCGACTATTTTTAATTTGTTACTCTCTTGATATTTCATATAGACGACTTTTGCTAAAAGGAAACCCCCTCCTCCCGTGTTTCCATATCTTATATATGCCCATACTCTGCCCTGGACATAGGCTGGGTATAAACTTACGCGGAATCTAATTATTACATTAAAGGTTGTTAGACGCGGCGCGGACGTGGTTGGTTTTCTTGGTCGTATAACTATAGGAATCCGGTTTAAGGGGACAGCCGCATGATTATAGGATTCGCTATCCGACTCCAAAATTGACTCGAAAGATCCGCCCCATGTTGGTATAACGAAAAACGCTGAAAACCACCTGTCAGTGGGTGTCTCGGGCACCTGTATCGTGCCTGAGGTACAAGCCGCAGTACCGATATCCCAACCTAAAGCTCGTGTGCTTAAACGACTGGCGAGCATTGTCTGCGAACCTGGCAAACCTTTATCGTGCCAATTAAGCAACTTTGCCTCGCCGATCATCTTGGTAATTATAAATTACTCGATAGTTTGCAGCGGCGATGTGTCATCGAGGCAGTTTTGCCACAGCTTCGAAACTAGGTGCTCCGGGTTTATTGCAATTTTGAGGTCTATTGTTTACCTTAGGTGGTACCTAAGTTGTTTAATTGTAGTATCGTGTCGAAAAGACGTCTCGATGATTCGAGCCATTATACCTGAGTGTACATTTGGGCTGATTTTTCTCTCTCTCTTTCCTCGAATGATGAGCTCGACCTAACCTGACGTAATTAAAATGGCGCTGCGATGGTTTTGAATGAACGAAACAAAACGCTCTTCACCGAGTCGTACGTTTCAGAAAAGGCAAAGTCCGAAAGATTTAAATTAATTTAACCCATGGTTATTTATTCGTGCGCCGAAAAGATTCCGGGTAATTATCGAAAACGAAGATGGTGAGGAAGGAAATTGGGCGGATTTTCGAGTGTTTCGATGATTGTATCTCATTATAAATACGTATACATATATGAATACGTAAACCTCCGAAGGAAAAAAAAAACCTAAACCTATTCTATCTTTCGTATACGTATATATGTTAATGCTGTACGATATTTTTTCTCCTCTCGTGCGAACTGATGATGGTCTAGAACTTATTCCTTCCATGGTTAAGTGGGTTCCCAAATTTCAATCAAGTTTGGCATCTGAAGTAATAGACGAAACGTTGATCTGTTGGCCGACTTTCTTAGGCGTGAGTTTGTTTTGGTTTGTTGGTTTTTTTTTTCAAAGTAAATTGAACCCTGGGGATATTTGAAAATGTAGGATTGTGTTGCGAAAAATTGGTCGTTATTGCGGAAGGAGAATGGTTACGACTGTGGGGATTGTTTTTACATTTGGTTTGGTGTAGATGAATGGAGAATTGATAGAAATCAACGAAAAATTAGATTTTGAAGTGGTCGATTTAAACATATGTTTAGTGATTTTCATGTTGACGAATGAAAAATAATCAATTTTTAGCTGGTAGGTAATTAGAAATTTTTACCAGTTATTTTTCTCATCAATGTAAGCCTTCATAGTTTCTAGGTTCGTGACGAAAAGAATTCGAATTTAGTGCAAAAAGAGGCAAATTTCATTGTTCTATGTGTTTGATGATTTGAACTCACTATTTGGAGAGAAAAAAAAAGTTTCAATTTTCTAATTTTTTATGGACAGGTTGATTTTTTGGGAGTTAGTGAGTTGATTCCCAGCTTTGAAAAAGGTTGTAATTGATTCCCATTTTTTTTTTTTGAAATGTCCGAATTGATTCCCACTTTTTTTCAGTGGTACCTATGTACAAATTGATTCCCCCTTTTTTTCAGGCGTATATACGAATTGATTCCCAACCTATTTCAACAAAGGAATTTTTCAGGAGAGCGAATTAATATGCACAAAACGTTTCTACGACTTAAAATTAGGTTCAGTAAATGTTAGTTTGTTTCAAAATGTGGATTTGGAGCCTACAGAGCAGGTTACACTCCAGGTCTCAAGAATTGAAATGAAAAATTATCCCATATGTTTCTAAATCACAGATCATCGAAGTTATCGAGCTTTTTATTTAAAAAACACAAAAAAGGTGTTGAAATTATTTTTTAAATCCTAAATAAATAACACCATTGTTTTTTTGTAAAATTTTATTCCCGAAACTGCGATTAAAAAATTCCCAAGCATAAGCGCACCCAGATGGGAAAATTTTTCATTTCAATTCTTGAGAACTGGAGTGAAACCTGCTCTGTAGGCCCCAAATCCACATTTTGAAACAAACCAACATTTGCTGAACCTAATTTCAAGTTGTAGAAACGTTTTGTGCATATTAATTCGCTCTCCTGAAAAATTCCTTTTTTGAAAAATAAAGTGGGAATCAATTCGTACATCTCCAAAAAAAAAAAATGGGAATCAATTTCCCTGTGTTTTTACACAAATATTTCTTTGGGAATCAACTCACCTACAGCAGATTTTTTTGTTCGATTTCCTCGCTCAATTAACCCTGTCACACCAGATGCGCTCATATTAGGGGGGGATAAAATGGTGTCAAATTTTTCGTTTGTGCTCCTCTCGTTTCAGGGTTGAAAATGGGTGTGGTTGATAGACGTAGTCCCCCATTTGAGGAAAATAGGTAAAAATGGTGCTAATCGTTTGTGCTTCGTTTGAAGATACAAATTTTTCGATTGAACTCCCCTTCTTCTTGGGGTTAAAATGCGTGGGGCTGGAGAGACGACGATGCAGCTAATGCTGAGAAATATCGATGTTTTATTATATCGATGCATTTCGATATTTTAAAAATTACGAAACAAAAAAACAGAAATAAATGTTATCGATATTTCAAAAAAACATGGATGTTGATATCGATATTATCAAAAGCGTAAAAATGTCTGTTTTTTGACAGAAAATTGATGGATTTTTTTTCTCAGTGATGTGAAGCATATTCAGAGCCTGATTTAGTGCATTGGCACTCGTAGCCAGAACAAAATTTTCCTCATTTCTAAAATGTAACTCCATCCCTTTTTTCTCATATTTTTGTTTCGAGGGAAACGAGACGTCATCTCTGAAAAATTTTTCACGATACTTGTCATTTTGATAGATATTGTGTAATATTTTTTGAGCCCGAGCGAAGCAAGAGCTGAAATTTTTGCAAAACAGAGGTAAAAAAACTTAACTTAGTCTTTTTTTTCAACGTTTCAGTCCTCAATGAAAACAATCTATATTTTCAAAAAAATACATCGATATCGGAAAATCTGAAATATCGATAACATCGATATTCACATTTATGTTGTCCACCACTAGATGCAGCAGGGGGCCAAATCAGGAGGGTTGGGAAAGTGATATGCATGCCATAGAAAACTCTTGGAAGTCATTCTTTCATTAAGTATATTAATTTGAGTTTTTTTTTTTATTTCATTCATTTTCTTAAATTTTCTGATATAGGTGTTGAAATTAATTTTGAAAATGATCTAAAATTTTATCTAGAATGTTTTTTCTTGAAATGAATCACAGAATTTAATTTTTTGTAGTTCAATTTTCGTAAATTTCAGTAGAATTTCAATGTTGAAACTGCTAAACAGACTTGTTCTACAATTACAGGTTTATGTACATTTTCGATAAATTTTCATCAGATCAAATTTTTTTCAAATTTTTGCTTAATTTAATGCTTTTGTTTCTGTTGAAGTAATTAATTTTTTTATTTGATCGGCTGATTTTTCGGGGGAGGGGAGGAATTAAATTTCAAAATTGCATGCTTAATATCAATCCTCATTCTCATTTTTTGATCAAATATTCTGCTTCTTTTAATCGTCAATAAAATCTATTTTTTAAATTTCTTTGTGAATTGTTTACAAAATGGAAATATTAAACGCCAAGTAGATAATCTACTTTTTCAACTTGATGATTTATTTTCAAAATCAGGTAAGAAAGTTCATTCAACACAAGATATCCAACAGGTTCTGCAAGTGATGAAAAGGTTCTGGAATTACCAATGTACATACATAATTAAATTAAGTATTAAAATTTAAAAAGTACTGAAAAAGTACCTATTGAATTTGGCTCAGAAACATGCACTTTTCATTAAAAATTCATTTTTTCGTAGGTAGTATTTTTTCAAAACCTACTTTTATCAGTTAAAATCTGAATTTTTTTCCATCTCGTGCAGTTTTTGTTTAATTTTTTGTTGTAGGTACTAGGTACTAAAGATCGCATAGAAATAATTCGAGGGTATCTTCAAAACATCAAAATTATTATAATTTTCAGCGAGAGGTTTTTTTTTGGAAAAATTATTCATCAAAGGTCTCGCAAAAATTCTGAAAAGTGCTGCAAATTTCGATTTAGAAATTTTCTTATGCATCTTGCTAAGTGCATTAAAATGTGATGTTTATATTTTCGATGGATTATTTTCAGTAAATTTTAATTTCATATTAATTTGAACATGTGAAAAAATACTTGTTAGAAAAAGGAAACTATAGTTCATTTCATATTTGAATACAAAATTTGTGGAGGGGGGGCTTACTCGTTCAGAATCGTAAAATTTAATCTTGATTTGAAAATTTTAAAGAAAATGTGACTCTTTTTTTGAGTGGAAAAAAATCAATTTGAGCCAGAAATTCTGAATTTTTAATCCTTCTTAAGTAATGTTTTCTTTTGGTTTGTCCCTGAATTTAGATGCAGTTGAATGAGCTCAAAAGATGTTTGTAGCCAGATATACATTCATACATATCTCGTTTTATGAATGAACATTGATCAATTTTATTCGGGTTTTGAAAACTGGTTCTTTTCCCTTCTGGATTCTTTACACGCAAAAAAATAATAATAGAAAATATTACAAAAATTAGTAAATTTTATTTTAAAAAATAATAACGGGTCACCATTCAAAAAGTTGGCAAAATTTAATCTACAAAATAATAATATTTATCAAGATATTTATTAAAATTCATCATTCAATAATAAACTTTACCAAGTATTTGGTAAAATTTATTATTGAATGATAAATTTTACCAAAATCTTGATAAATATTATCATTTTTAGATTAAATTTTTCCAACTTTTTGAATGGTGCCCCGTTATTATTTTTTAAAATAAATTTTTTTTTTTTTTTTTGAGTGTAGAACCATTTATAAAAGTTTTCAAAAAAATTATTTCAGTTTTTGCTGAAATTGAACTTTATTTTTCTGTGACATTTTCAAGTAGGTACATAATTCTAGAAAATACAATTCTCAATCTACATTGAAAAAAATTCCATATATCGTGTAAATCTCATAAATTAGGGCAAAGAAATCGATAATTATAAGCAGAAAATAGTATGTCAAAAATTTCAAAATTTTCCCCAATGAAGTATGAATTTTCAACTTCAACACATCTTGTTGGCAACTTAATCTAAGAAACTAGATCAAGAGACGCTCATGCAGTATTTCATTCCAAGCAGCATTCAACTTCATTTTATCGCATATCATAAAAAGCTACTTTTCCTCGAATAAAACACCATGTAAATGAGTCGAGAATAGTTTCCTTTGCCAAGTTCTTGAGAAAAAAAAACAAAAAAGCTCCAGCCTTGGAAAATTATTCGATTTAGGCTGCTTATCGTAGCCCAAGCTATCCCGTCGAAGCCTCGATTACGTAAATAATGTAATTTCCACCTGTTGACGAATTAAATCGATATGCCTGCAAAGTAGACAGCGTAAATTACGCTCAACTGGCGAACAACCGGGACACCTAAATGTTTAATAAATACTTACAATACTCGATGGGAAAGGGGAAAAA
Organism: Pseudococcus viburni; assembly: GCA_033439095.1. NCBI lineage: Eukaryota > Metazoa > Arthropoda > Insecta > Hemiptera > Pseudococcidae > Pseudococcus > Pseudococcus viburni. The sequence goes on along the minus strand of JAVBJF010000567.1, from coordinate 95,632 downwards.
AAGAAAACAGGAAAAGAAAAACACAAAACGAAACGTACACTGGTAAAACGAATTTGACCACCTATGTCGACGTCGTCCCGTCCATTTCCACGATACCCAGCGAATAAAAAACGAAACCCGAGTACACTTTGATACTCACTGATTAAAAAGGCCGTCTAAGCGAATCAATTCTCGACTACCCTATCATTAGTGTCCGTTCTTGGAGAGTCTTACGTTAACGCTGGTTTGTTTATTTAAGATATAAAGTCTCGTGACAGGTGGTGCATTCCTAAAACAAACAAATTACGTTTATGATTAGCTTCATTTTGTTATACCAAAGTAAATGATATCGAAAACCCAGACCCGAAGACCGCAGGTTTTTTAAGGGTAGTTATTCGTATCAGCCTTGGTACCAGTCCTAAGTTCGCTGTTGTGTACCCATTCATCATTTTTTTTCAGTGCTCTTTTTTTTCCAATGCTTTCGTGTGAGGTGATAGGGGTAAAAAAGTTGAAATCCACCTGCGGGATTGGTTTCCTTAATTGGTGATTTATTTATGTAAATAAATTTGGTATGGTCGTTTTGAACGACACCCGAAGTGTTTTCGAATTTTCCTAAATTCGATTCGATATCGAGGTGTATATTTAAGATGTGCAAGGACAAACGCCATAGTGAAATTATCAAAGAGGAAATTCATTTCGAAGTAGAACGAATGAAAGTCGTCGCTGCATATTGCAATATTCCCATTTTTCGTGCTTCGAGATTCGAAATTTATTCCCCCAGAATATGCATAGATACTCGTAAAGTTCATTGTTTGACGAAGAATAACGGAAATTAATGAAATTCGCCAGCCAGAATATTTAATCAAATGAATTAATTTTTTTCCAACGTGGTCGTCATGGTTGCAACATGTCTCCGCGTGCAAGAATAAATCCAAACGGCCGAGTTTTTAAATAGTCATTAATTTTTTTTTATTTTTAATTTTCTTTTTTAATTTCGTTATCAAGTTTTTGAAGGTTAATTACATTTGAAGAGTTTCATTCGTTTTAGCATCGCGTTTCTCGGTAATTTTCCGCAGGTTTTTAAAACGTTTTTCAAGATGGCTTTTCATTCGGAATATTCAAAACTTGGATGGATATTGTTCGCAGTTAAATGGGAATTCTTTTTGTGTTACTTTTTTCACATGGTTTTGGCATTTCTACGAGTTGTGCTCCGAAATGCAGTTGTGTATGAAAATTTCACCCTTTAAATTAGCTACCTTATTACAAGTTGGATGGATTGAATGGTGCTGGCGGACTCGTTGCGGTGTTTTTTTCTGGCTAGGAAAATATACGTACGAAACAATTGAATACGATTCAATTTGTCGTAATATTTTTACTTAATTAACATTTTTATTCAATTTTTAAATTAGAGTATTTTTTTTTCAACGTGACAGGTTCTTTGAGGAAATTAGTTTGTTTTTTAATTTTTTTTTTTGTAAACGAAGGAAATACGTGGGCATGGAACTGAAGTCGAATATTTTCAAAAGGCTCCTACTGTCCCATAAGTAAAGCTGTTTTTTTTTCAACCGGAAATTCTTATTCACATATTTTTTACAAATCGAGATACTAAATTTCTGTCGTGGGTGAAGAGGAGAAAAGGGTTGCTTTGGAAAAATTCCAGTTTTCGGAATTCGTACAGACTAGTAAGAGAATAAATTTTGATGTTTTTACCTCCTATTATTGCGCAATGTAAAGATGCTTTTGCCACGTGCTTATTTGAAACAAGAAAAAATGCACGCTATGAATGTTTTTTTTTTACTTGCTTGAGAAGAGTAAAGTAATTATAGGTGATGCAGACGTTAAAAAGCAGAAGTGAAATAAGAGGGTCATGTTTAGTGAAGGAGACGGAGGGAAAGTAATGTAACGAAAGGATAATAAATATTTTCTTCATTTAAATTAAAATAATGTTGCATAAAAACGTGTAGGTATACAGTTGTTTTATATTAATTTTTTTTTTTTTTGAAAACCATCCTTTTTTAGTTGAATTTTTAATTTTTTCCGATGATTTTAACGAAGATTTAAAAATTGCGCAGAGAATAGATGGAGGGATTGTATTGGAGGAGGGGTGGAATGGTGATAATTTTCGTTCACAATAATTTATTTTGACGTTTGCGGTTGGTGATATTCATTTGCTTGTGGTGTTTCAAAACCAGAGACGAAACAATTGGGAGGATGGGGAGGGGTCCACCACTCTGCTCAAGTCGGTACATTTTTGATCAAGTTTCATCTCTGATATACCGCAGTAATTTATTTTATTAATTATTCAATTAGATTTTTTTATCTTTTATAGAAGTCCTATCATAAGGTTAGATTCAACAAAAATGATTAAAACCCTGAATTTTACAATTTTTCTGAATCGAAAATGCTTCAATTTTTTGTGTATTAGGAGCCTAAAGTGTGATGGGGGAAGAGGTAGACTAGAATTTTTAGATGATTTTTTTTTGACAAATTCCAATTTTTTGATCGCCGACTCTTCAAGATGCCACCTATGGGGCCAGGACACCGGGACAATTCTTCAATGTTTCAATAGTGAATATCATATCAATTTCGAAAAATTTACAATTTGGCAAAATTTTTTCCTTTGGAATGATTTTTTTTTTCCAAAATAGGAGTTGTTAGATTTTTTCTTCTTTAAGTATGGTTTTTATTTTTAAAAATGTTTTTTTTTTCTTAAAGTGGTTTGTCTTGTTTGTCTTTCAGTATCCTGCGTATATTTTGGTTTCTCTTTTTTTAAAAAGGATTTTCCTCTCTGTATAGACAGTCCCGATTTATCCATAAGGGAGAGAAGACAGTTGCCTGGTCCTACGAACTTTCTGGGGCCTACGAAGCACGAACCTTTTTTTGAAAAAAAATTACTGGGGACTATTTCCAGCAAAATTCAATGGGTTTTCAAATTTTATTTGCAATATTGCGTCTTATACTAATTTATAAGGTAAAAAATGATGCTCGTATTTTTGAGAAGACCAAAATATTTTTTGGAAAAGCCAGGTCATCCCTGATCTCTGATTTCAAATGTAATTTTGGAACAAACAACTTACATAGGCACTGATTATTTTGGTCTTGAAAACAATTAAAAATACCTAACAAATCCAAAAATTGGCGTCAGAAATTTTTTTTGACAGGGTGCAAAGTGGGTATGGAGACTTGGAATATCAGAAGGGAACCATTTTTTGAATAGTTGATTCAAAAAGTTTATATAATTGTGATTTTTTTCATGGGTGAAACTTTGAGAAACTTTGATTTTTAATGCTTCCCTCCCCCCCCCCCGTAGCTACGCCCCTGATTATTCGATTTTTAAGTTCATCAATTTCTCCTCAAAGACTTTGGAAATGATCTGTAAAATTCGTCTAATTAAAAAAAGGGTATACTAAGCGAGAAAAACAAGAAAATCTAGAAATTGGCAAAAATTTTACTGCGGACAGCGAAAATTTCAAACATTTCGCTCTTCCTCGAATTTTCAAATGAGGGAATAAAAATGGAAAGAGGTTGGGAAAATTTAGAATTGGCAATGAAAATCCAAAAAATTCCAAGAATTTTCTTTTTTGAACAGGAAATAGGAGTCGACCCCGGAGTCGAAGTCAAACTGACTCTAAATTGACTCCGGCTTGACTCCGGAGTCGAGCCGGAGTCAGGGAGTCAAGGTCAAAGATTAACTCCAGAGTCCGGAGTCAAGGTCAAAGATCAACTCCAGAGTCCGGAGTCAAGGTAGCAGGTTGACTCCGGAGTCAAGCAGGAGTCAGGAGTTAAGGTCTGAAATTGACTCCTGAGTCAAGGTGGAATCAGGAGTCAGCTTTCCTCCTTGACTCTGGGAGTCAGGTGGAGTCAGAAGTCAACTTTTTGGCTGATTTCTAATCCCTGGTCCAAAATCGGAGTCAAACTGACTCTAAATTGACTCCGACTCTAGCTTAACTCCGAAGTCGAGCCGGAGTCAGGGAGTCAAGGCAAAAATTAATTCCGGAGTCAAGTTGGAGTTAAGAGTCAAGGTCACAGATTGACTCCGGAGTCAAGCAGGAGTCAAGAGTCAAGGTCTGAAATCGATTCCGAAGTCAAGGCGGAGTCAGGAGTAAAAGTGTGGGTTTGACCCTGGAGTCAAGGTGGAGTCAGGAGTCGAGGTCTGAAAGTGACTCTGGAGTGAAGGTGTAGTCAGGAGTCAACTTTCTCCCTTGACTCCGGAGTCAATTTTTTGGCTGACTCCTATTCTCTGTTTTTGGATCTGATACAGACACTTCTTCAAATCAAGAGTTCGAAAATGACTAAAAAATATAATTTTCTCTGTTGTACCCAGAGGCGGCGTCAAGGGGGGCCCGAAGGGGCCAGGCCCCCCGAAAAAAATTCTGGCCCCCGCTTGGCCCCCCAAAACTTATGTTGTATTTATAAATTTACATTACACTTTCATCAGATAGAATTTTCAAAGCATTAAAACATGAAAGAATGTCTTTTTAGAGCATTAAAAATCCAATTTTTTCAAAGCTTCGCCCTCGCTTCGCTCGGGCATGAACAAAATTACAATTCTATGATCTGTCTGAAACGAAAGGGCAGAATTAGCTCAAGTTTTACCCCCTCTCCATTTTTAGCAGGTGAAAAAAGTCAGTCCTCACTCCCCCTCCCCTCCATCTTTTCCATTTCGAAAAAGCAAAAAAAAGTTGCCTAACACACCGCCCCTTTTGTGCCCCCCAATTTTCGATTCTGACAACGCCACTGGTTGTACCTTTTCAAATGAAGTTTTGCATCTTTTCAGCTGTGGTGTCTCGAAAAATATTGATCCAAAAATTTTGCTCTCGAGTTCATGCAAATTTCATATCAAACAATTTAGATGAAATTACGATTTTCCAACTTCAGCTGTTGAGTCAGCAATTTCTCCATTTAAATCTTTTCCCATCACCCTTTGAAAAATCCCCTTCTAATTTCATCAACCGAATTAGGTCCGTCGATAACTGCACAATTATTTAAATCCGATTCGAATTCGATACCAATATTCGATGATTTATTATTACGATTATTGGTTAGGTAAAAAATCCGATGATTCATTCGTATTTGATCATTATTGATGAAAAATTCGCGCAACGTGTAATTTTAATACTTACTTAATCTAATAACATTACGATTACGATTACATTGGCATTATTTCGTACGTAAATCGAAGTCGGTGAAAAATCGCATTGCATTCTGTAATATGAAAACCGAACGCATATAATGTAATTCGTTGGCGCACATAAATAGTGTGCTCTATAAATAAGGGATGGATTTTTCCAAAGGACATTGATATATTAGATCTGTTTAATGTTATTGATATTTTCCATTGTGCCATGGTAATATTATATATTATGGTAAATGGACTAATCTTTTTAGAACTATTTATAAAATACGAATATAACAAATTATTATCGAAAGTACATCTACGTACATTCAATTACTGTATTATCCTTTCTTTTTTTTTTCGTATACAATTCATAGCTAGGTAAATAGGTAAACAAAATAATGCTTTATCGTTTATAAATTACATCAATAATAATACGTCATCTTTCATATGAGAAAAGGCGATGAGGCGCTTTCACCTTATAAAAAGAAAATTACAAGCACGAAGTTAAAATTTTCGGCGTATTACATTTTTAATATATTATTTGATCGCGGTATTGGAATGACGTGGTATATGGTACATCCGAAAATAGAACATATTATACCTATACGAACATGCGGATTATATTTTGGAGGTTTTATTGTACTACGAGCATAAGCCGCCGGAGGGCTGAGTATAGGAAATTAATTTTTAGATTTTTCGCTATGTGCAAGAATTTCAGATATCTCGGAGGCGTTATGAAATTGATAAAATTCGCGCCGAGTCATGATGAAATGGCGTCAGGAGCGAAGATGTGTTCTTTGTGGTATATGAGGCGAGCTCGGAGCATCGCATCGAGTTGTCGCGACTAATGAGGAAAACTCGACGAGGCTGTGCGGATATGAGTGGAATTCTGGTGTGCGCGACCGACGCTCGACGCTTTCCATTGTATTTGATTCAGGTTTTTATACGATTTTAAACCGAAAATAGACGAGGTGACAGCGATACTGTACGCCACGCCGGCGAAAAGGGTTTCGGTAAAATTTCGCTTTCTAATACGATTCTCGACCGAAAGCCATTAGCGTTGGCTTTTCATCAGCGTGTAATTCAAAAGAGCTTTTTCTTTTTTCGAGCTGCGCGTTCCCTGCGTAAAAATGATTTTCATTTAGAATTTTGTCACATAATATGAAGACATAAGACAACGTCTCCAGCGTTTGTTATAAAACTTGATAATGTCCCCGGATCGTATGTGTGACGGGCTAGGGCGTGACATGTTTATAATAAACCACCATCGCGCTGCGTGCGAGACGGTGAAAAAAAAGGATAAAATCGTCGACTATTGTTTTCGTAAACGCATTTCCGTCGCTGTACAATGTATTTACGAGGATGGCTGCGTGCGAGATTTAAATATCTGTACGTGGCGTAGGAATCATCAAGTCAGCAGGGCGATGAGGAAATTGATACTGGGAGAGGGCGTAGAAGGAGTTTGTTGTGGATTTAAAAAATTGACCTTATAGTCAATCAGAAGTATATTATTAACGCTCAGCGAATAATGAATGTGAAATTAGTTTTAAATGATGTTCATTTTTTGATTTTTTGACGATTAAAATAATTCAACTTTATATTTATTAATTTTTTCGATGATTTTTGATCAAAATATCCTGAGAAATCGAAAAACGGTACAAAAATTGTTTCAATTTTGCCAACATTGTTCAAAAATCATTTAGGTTTAATATAAGCGCACCTAGGAATTGTTCAAAGGAGGGGCTCAGATTTCGAAAAAAATGGGAATAGGTCAAAATTCAATGAAAAACTGAAGCAACCTGTTATTTCAGTGGGGCTGGAGTAGTTAGGGTATTTTTAGTAGGCAGATAATACATACCTGCAGATTTGAGCGAAGAAAAATTGAAACATGACGAAATTTTCTGATTTTTTTGATAAATGGGCATTGGCTGAGAAATTAGTAATTAATCAGTGAAAAATCACTAATTTTAAATGAAAATAATTTCACTGATTAAAAAAGACAGAATTTCGGCCAATTCAACTGATTTAAATTTAGAGAGTGGTGAAGAAATAGTTATTAAAATACTGCCCAATGAAGCGAGAGCGAAAATTAAAAAAAAATCATACTCTCCTTTGGCATTTTTATGATGAAAAAATTTCCTTACCGAGCTTGGGGGCAGGAGCCCCTGAGCCCCCTTTGGGTGTGTCTATGAGGTTTAGTAATTTTGTTTGAAAAAAATTGTTCTGGAAAACCTGGAAAATTCGGGGATTTTTTTTTGAAAACCGACCAAAAATTTGAAATTACTCTACCAAGTTTCCTAACAGAATTTTTTCAGAATTCTTTGGGTCCCCAGTGAAATATTTCTGCCTTTTCCAAAATTTACCCTCCCAAAAATTCATTTGGCAACTTCTCGATTTAGGCGTAACATTTACAGATACTTACATTGATCCATGCGGATTGAGAATATGGTTTGATAATAGTATCAATAGTCAATAATGAAGTTAAAATGGTTGTAAAAGGGTTTTAAACAGGGAATAGGAGTCGACGTCAAGGTTGTAGATTGAGTCGTAGTCAAATTGACTCCAAATTGACTCCGACTCCGGCTTGACTCCGGAGTTAAGGGTCAAGGTCATAAACTGACTCCGGAATCAAGCGGAGTCAGAAGTCAAGATCTGAAAATGACTCCGGAGTCAATATGGAGTCAGGAGTCGAGGTTTGAAAGTGACTCCGGAGTCAAAATGGAGTCAGGAGTCACATTTTCCCCTTGACGCTGGGAGTTAAGTGGAGTCAGAAGTCAACTTTTCGACTAATTTCTATTCCCTGGTCCAAAATCGGAGTCAAACTGACTCCAAATAGACTCCGACTCCGGCTTGACTCCGGAGTCAAGTCGGAGTCAGGAGTCAAGGTCATAGATTGACTCTGGAGTCAAGAGTCAAGGTCATTAATTGACTCCGGAGTTGAGCGGAGTCAAGAGTCAAGATCATAGATTGACTTCGGAGTCAAGTCGGAGTCGGGAGTCAACTTTTTGGCTGACTCCTAGTCCCTGGTTTTAAATCACTTTCTGAGGTTATTTTGACACCAGGATCCATAATTTAACCTTCGAGGGTTGGAGAGATGGGACCAGAATTAAATTTTTTCAATTTCACTGAGTAAGGTACCTAAAACCAAGTTTTTTAACGTCCTGAATCCATTTTTGAGTTATTTCGATTCCAAATGCAACCGTGAACTCTCGTAGAGACGGGGCCGGACCGGAATTGAAAATTGTTTAATTTTATCGCGTGATTGTAACAAAATCGAAAATCCATGTTTTTCAACTCTCTAAAACTATTTTTTCAAGTCATTTTTACTCCAAACGTGATTATTAACCCTCGAGGTAATTTTTCGCTGAATAATTTTTAATTTTGATAGAGTCAACTTTTGGGTCTGGAGAAAAAAAAACTCTAGAAATGAATTCAATAAGGACTCAAAAATATGAATTTCGATACCTCACTCATTTCGGTTCCAACTCTGCACCCCGGAAGGTCGAATTTTGGATTTAGAGTCAAAATAAAATCAGAAATGGATCCAAGAATTCCAAAAAAACCCTTACACTCATTTGAAATTGTATTCAATATTTTTTTGAACTTTTTCTATTCGACTTTCAAATTTGGATGACACTATTAATGACCAGACAACCTATTCTAGCAATTTTTTCATCGTTATAAAAAGTTTTTGATTCTGTTGAAAAAGTGTGTTGGCAATTTATCAGAAATGATTCACTGAGAAATATTTTAAGTATAAAAAATAATATTTCTATTTATTATTCAATTTTTAATTTTCATCATTTTCTCAAATTGAATGCATTTCAAATTTTACAAATTTTGAAGGGCTCGAAGCCATAAATTTTGAATAGATTTTTCGAAGAATTAACGTAAAATCGTAGATCATGGATGTGTTCAAATGTATTTACCTACCGGTACTTTAGAGATGAGGCAGTTTTAAAAATTAAAGTTTTTGTTATGATTGATTTTTGATCATTGTTTAAAAAAAACTGTATTAAAAAAGTAATTTTAATTTCATTTAAAAATTAGCTAAATTTTTTTAAAATTTTTCATCTTCTTGAATTTCTAGATTTTTAACTTGCCAATTTAGCACTAAAAGGTTCGTCTTCTGTTTTCGATTCAATATCAAATATTTTTGGGTACAGTATACAATTTAAACTTAAATTGATATTTTTTCCACAAGTTTTTTTTTCAAATGTAACATAATCTGATAAGGTTTTGACTTGAAAATTACACTTTTCAAATCCCCCCCTGCCCTAAAACATATTCATATCAAAAGACTAAGTAAAGAAGAAAATTCACTCATGTGTATTTTGAAGGAAAAAAACAACATCGTTATTCTTGATACCAGTAGTGGAGAGGTGTTTAAAAAATCTCTAAAAAAAGTTTTTTTTTATTGAAACTCAAGGCGCAGGCGGTTATCTACGTATATAGAAAAATTTCCCCCCTTCTCTTGGAGGTGGGGCTTGAATTCAAAATTATTCGAAAGCATGGTTTGAGGTATCAAAACGTAGGTATGCGTATTTTTTAACCTCTCGTGTCTGTATTTTTGATGTCATTTGAACTAAAGAAATCAGAAAAGTTCCTTGAGCTTTGGGGCTTGAATAATATTTTTGATTTTAATACCTATCAAAATTATAATTTTTCACTTCTGAAATCCATTTCTAGGGCTGCTTTAGGTTTTTATCGTGGTAAAATAGAATAAAATGTGAGCTGATAGGAGGTCAAAAACACGACTTATCCTCTTCCAGTCCCTTTTTTGGATTTTTGCTGGTCTAAAATAATTTCATATTGAACCGAGCTTCAAGATCATTTTTTCAAAGGGAGTTTTATTTACTTTTCATGTTTTTTTTGCCGTCTGCTTAAAAATAAATTTGGCAAATCCTCCCTGGAGTCATGAAAATTTGAAAAATTTCAACAAAGCCTGTTTCTAACTCAAAATTTTTGAAAAATTCTATACCAGAATCCCAAAGACTCTAAACTCATCGATTCAATTGTACACCTAGTTACAGAAAAACTACAAAAATACCAGGAAAAACACGTAAAATCTTCCAACATTGGTTCAACGAACCGAACCCTTCAAGTAAAATATTGATATTCCGTCGTGATCCAGGCGATAATCGAAATTTCTCTAAATCTCAATCACATCGAGAATATAAACCTGGTTTTATTAAGTGCGAAATCCGAAACACAAATTGGAGCTTTTCTTTTCGTCGCACGTTCGCTTCCAATTTATAAACTCGATTGGTTATAAAGACGACGAGCGGACTAAAATAAACGATAATTTCAACCACGCGTCAAACCTGCGTCGCGTATTGCTGCATTCGATATAAAAAGCTCTTTTCGTCGAAATTTACAGCGCTGAACACGACGACAAAAACGACATCCAGGAAGACACTCTGAATACCAAAGTCGCCACCGTATACCTAACTTATATCATCGTTTAATACAAACTATAGGTACATTTTTTTAAGCGCATAAAAAACGTTACGATGAGAATATAAATTACGGTCGCATCGCGAAATGGAAAAAAACCTCATAATAAAACCGCCGTAATCAGATTTTTATCGAAAAGTCTTCATTCTTTTTAATGTATCAATTACCAGCGATTCGCCGCTGAGCTCACGCCACGTCGTAAATTATTTCCGAAAAATGCCCAAATCACTTCTGTAAAGTTTGGACGTCGACCGTGTTGTTACCGCTGGGCCCGGGCCGCGTACAGAAAAACGTGACATAAGCTTTTTTCTATTTTTTATCAGAAAATTCATCAAGATGGGTATCTCGCACGCATGTAACTACCATCACTTAAAAATGTACTCTAGGTACGACTTCTAGCCATTAAAAAATTCCTATAAACGAGGCCATTAAACAACCGCGCTTTTAATATAATACGTCGTCGTATGGACCAAATCCCGCGCCTAGCCTCTGTTCACAACCTTACAGTTTTTCCTTTCCCTGAACCCTAAGATGAAAAAAATTGTACCTAGGAAGCCGCGCGCATTGCCAAGATTTATGGCCAATCTTCGCCATAGAAACCAGTTCCAAGTCTTGAGTCGCGACTTGGCGCACGATTCGACTAAAAAAACCGACTTCAACAAAATTTTCAACCTCAATTAAAGCGCCTTAAATCTAATAATATAATTTTGGGCGCTAGTCTTTTCCCATTGTGGTTCAGGTACCTACAGTACTTATCTCGCGTCATATATCGTTTCCTCTCGAGTAAGATATGCACGCCGCGTACCTACACAGCGGCATCTTTCTTCATCGCAGCTCCTGAGATAAATCGGTAGTTGGATGTTGGCGGTGGCGTTACATAACGCCAACATCCATATCTACGAATATCGTTTCATAATTCTATCGTTTTTTCCCCTTTAATTCGTCGTTGCTGGGAAAGCAGCGACGGAGCGTTAGAGCATCGCAGAATGGGCGAAGTGGCGCTGATGTCACGGTATTGTCGTGATATGGAAATAATTTGAAATTAAAATAAACGCGAGGTCTTTCAACTGACTGTGAGATGCGTCACCCAGGTTGCTAAATGGAAATTATTCGACGAGGATCGAGTGATGTATCGTGAAACTGCGAATAATTTTTTCAACGTGGGTTTGACGAAATACTCGTGATGCTTGATTATTAAGTACCTTGGATTTGGATAATTTCGATATTTACGTGAACGATTATTTTAGAAGAGAAATATCAGAAATATGATTTTGAAATTTAAAGGCTGGTTAACACTAGCGAGTACTCTCTAAATTCGAATCAGTAAAAATATAACTGATTCATTCCGGTAAAATTTTTTTTTACTGAATCGATAAGTTTTCAACTGTAAATCCAGTAAAAATTTATTGAAATCAGTACTTTTTTGTCTTTTTAAACTGATTTCCAGTTAATTTGAAAAGTACTGATTGAATTAAACATATTTTTACTGGTTTTCTTTAGTAAATTGAAAAAAATTACTGATATCTAGCAGTTAATAAAAATCACAGTTTGAATTAGTTAATTTTTAGGCAATGGTAGTACCACCTCTCCCATTGCACATGCGCAAAGCAGTGTATTTACAACATGAGGTGATTTTTTTCATTTTCCAAGTGGTTTCTATTCTTTCGGCGAGATAAATAAAAGCAGCTTCGGTTATTCTTATGGATATTATACATACATAGTACGTCTACGGTCTACATACTCATAGTAGACCTGCAGTAATTTTAATTTCCACTCATAATGGCGATGGTAGAGCAGCCAGTGCTGAGTGTATGTATACGAATACCCGGTCTATACAGGCCTGTGCGGACAGAGGAAAGCGAGGCTTCCCCTGGGCCTGTGTTTTTGGGGGCCTGCAGGGGCCCTTTAGGACTAAAAAACATGCTGTTTTTACCGCGGTGGCCCACAGGGGGATATTTGAGAATTTGAGCGTTCAAAAGTCAAAAATTGAGGTTCTTTAAATTATGCGAAAAATGTCGCGGGGGTTAGTTAACACTCCAAATATAACCCCGAACGATTTCGCGACCTTGAAAAATTATTTGGTCCTTCTGGCAACGCGATAAAAGTTACATTACACGCTGCTGGGTAAAGTGGCTACCACTGTGTGTTAGTTGAATTTTTTTGTGATTTTATGACTGTTGAAAAAACTTGTAAATACAGCAATTTTTTCTCCATTGTTTTTGATGTTTTTAACACAAAAAACGGTTCTCAATGGTCTGCAAGTATTTCACACTTTGGTATTACAGAGAAAAAAGAAGGCAGCAAAAATTGTCCCAAAACCTGGGGTTTTCCCCTTTTGAGGGCTGATTTAAAGAGAAAAACATCAAAAACAATGGGGGAAAAAATCACTGTATTTACAAGTTCACCACATATGTATAATATATATAAGCAGGGACTATAAGAAATATGCATTGAAGCAATGACAACTCGAGCTTCATGTCAAGGTTCTATTATCTTATTGTACTTATATGCAATGATTATTCAAACATACTAAAAAAGTGATACTAAGAGTACACTATAATTTTAGTCAAACTCGAGATACAGTGTCTTCACAACTGTTTCAGTGTGGGGAAAAAGGATTCTATTCTTCTTCAGGCTTTCAATCACTTCCACACGTGAATAATCTTTACACGCTGCATGACCACCCATTTTAGATGCTCCATCATACAATGCTCCTATTTCACAACAGTACTTATAAGGAGTCAAGTTTTCGGTTTTCTTAATTTTTTCATTAATTTTGTCTACAACTTCATCATTCACTTTTTCTGTGAGTATGTACAAACATAGGATTGCATAAAAATTGATAACTTCACGTTTCTCTTCCTTGGGGTTTAGTATAATACCACCCATTGCAGCCTGAGTCTTTGTTTGTACGTGTGCCTCTGCATTAACTGGAATAATTGCACGTTGGATGAGCTCTTTCTTCATACCATCTTCGGTCATGATGGGTAGACCAAACCACAAACGTGAAAAGAATTCAATAATTCTGCTTCCCAAGTCCACAATTGCAAATCCTGACCTGCACTCAGCCTAAAAAACAATACAGATTTTGATAATAACATCCTTACATAATCATGTTTTTGCACATGTAACCTAAAACCCCATCATCTTCGCCCATACTTCTTTTCCCCTTTCTTTTACTTCAAATTGATGAAAAACAGTCTATACCAATTGAGATTGCAACACCCAGTGGAGCGCTAGTGTCACTTGAATTTGAAATAGGGGTATTGTAATTTTAAATTGTTTTTTTTCAATAATTAAATGGTATTACTTCATAATGAAGACAATATCTGAAATAATATTTGTTCTACATTGCAACTTTAATAACAATTATGTAATTTTCACTCATATATTTTACGTTATCACTGATAAGAATTTGAAATAGGGGCTTTATCAGCATTTTAGTTCCGAGAGTTGCAATCTCAATAGGATTGGTAAGGAGAGATCTTTCTAATTGAGGGAATTTTACAAATATCCTTCTCTGATAACCAAGAGCAACCCAAAACACTAGTAAGGTTCTTGACATATTTTTGATGTATTTTGGTAAGGTTTGGAACATATTTAAAAGAGTATTTTAATACCATTTTTGCAAACAACTGAGTGTGTCCTACTATTGTTTTCAGTCATAACAAACTCCCTTACTCAGACCTCAATTGATTTGGAGAGGGGGGGTACCTTTCTATGACAGCAAATTCGACAAATGAGGGGTTTAGAATCAAAACTCATTTTTGCACAAAAGTAGTTTTCGGGAAAACAACAAAAAACAATTACGTGATGCGGAAAAGGTACTTGGTTGCCGGTAATCATCTTGATCGATAAAGTTGATGTATCTGAATAGGCCTATGTGAAAAAAACCTGCCAATAGTCAGCCGTTGTGCTTTAAAGTTTATATGACCAAATGGCAAAAGTAAGTTTTGACTCCAACCAATTTTTTTTTTAATTTTCCCCAAAAAATGATGATTTATTACTCTGAAAAGAGGACAGACAAGCATTTTTGTTCAAAATAATGATATCTAATTCAAAAAAATATATTCATTCAAGAATCATGAAAATGAATGATTTAACCCGCTGACTCCAAATCAATTTTTTTCTGCCAAAAGTGAGTTTTGATTCTATACCCCTCAAATATCCTTCTATGAATAAGATCTTGTGAATGCATCATTCGAATTTGATCTTAAAATTTCTTATCTCATTACTTCCTCTTCAAGATTATAAATCTTATCTTACTACTCATACTTGCACATTTAGCCTGTCGTTCATTACACATAGATCATATGTCTTCCTTCTGAATACAACCTCCCCAGTACAAACCTCTTTGTATCTAAAAACTAGGGGTGTGTAAAAAATGAATTAGGTACATGTAACGAAAGAAAATAGAATTCATGAGAGAATATTTGTAAATGGTGAACAGAGAGTCAAAATATTCACAAAAAACAAAAGGGGGAAATCACTTGGATTCAATCTCAAAATATACTAAAATCAGTTTGCTTCTTTGCTTATGAATGTCGTCTGTTTAAAAGTGAGACAGTTTTTGCTTAACATCCTAATACTTACTTACAAAATCTGATCGTAATTTTCCTATTTTTGGAAGTAGCAATCCTCTTGCCCTTTCAAAACCTGCTTGCCATGCGTACTTGCATGGGTCATTGCTTGACATCAGAGGTGCAGCCACGGCATCTAGCTCTTCATGTATCTATAAGTAGAGAAAATCTATGCATTATTTGTTTTAATACCCAAATTTAAACTAACACATTAGTATATTACTATACAAGCAGCGGAAGTGAGCCTTTTCATGACAATCGTAAGTTTGCGAAACGAGCCGAAGGCGAGTGAGAAAATACACGAGTCATGAAAATGCTCACTACCGATGCTTATATTGTAAGATATTTTTCATTTGTACTTCTCAAAATCATCAATTAGTACTTTTACGTAAAGCGTACGCGTTCATGCGGTTCGTATACCGGGTCACAGAAATTCACTTCTGCGTACTAGGACGCGGAAGTAAACACGAAAAACACTAAAAACCGTGTTAACAGTGCAACAATGAAAAGACGAACTTCCGATCCTCAAATTAGCAATGAAAAAACATACTTTTGATACAGTACAAATGAAAAGGTATATTTCTCATTTTAATAAATGAGTATCTATATGAGAGAATAAACTAAAGGATTTGAATAGTATAAATGGTGAAAGAATGTTTAACATCTAGACCTACCAAGTTGGATGAATTACTTCAAAGGTCATAGAAATACATAGATGTATTATACTTACATCCTTGACATTGTCATCTACATTCTTTTGGATTGCCTGTGAATTCACGGCTAGAGGTTGGTTGGATTTTTTGGGTAGGCCGTTGGATAGAGCTTGATCATTCCCATCAGTGGAAATTGGTGTACTAATGATACTTGATGGGAAGCAAACTGTGAAAATAAGGTTTTATGTATTAGTATCCTATTTTGAGCAGAATACACAACACAAGCTGATTGTTTTCAAATTAAACAAATACTTACAGCAGAAAACAAATGAAAAATGAATCATTTTTTTATATTTCATTCCTCAACAATGTAATTCATAACGAAAAAAGTCTACACTTCCACATACAAAAATTAGTGATGGGCGAATCCGAATATTTTAATATTCGACTTTTCGAATGTCGAATATTTTAAGTATTCGAACATTCGAACTATTCGACCCAAAACTATTCGAATATTCGAATATTCGACCCCCCCCCCCAAAAAAAAAAAGATCGAGCTTTGCTGCAATAAAAGAATAAAATTTAATTTTTCAAGTAAACAATTACAAGTAAAATTGAAAACGTAATGAAAAAATGCTTCTCATTTCAAGTAAAAAATTATGAGTAAAAGTAAAATTACTATAAAAACGACGACTTATTTATCGATTGAGTAAAATTACTATAAAAACAACGACTTAGATATCGATTGAGTAAAATTACTATTAAAAAAAAAACAAAAAACGTAATGAAAGAAAATTCACAAAGGAGTAAAAATAAGAACAACGACTTAGTTATCGATTAAAATATAGTTATAATGCAAAAATGTTAAGATTGCGATATTTTCACTTGATAAACGATTTCGTCTGTCGGTGATTAAGTAGCCGGAGGATGAAAAAAGACGTTCACAGGGAACAGAAGAACCAGGTATTCCTAAATACTGCAACGCTACTTTATATACTTGAGGAAATCTGGTTTTTAAATGAACCAACATATCTTCGGTGCTTGATTCCTTCGGTAATTTTTTTTCACTGAGATAGTTTCTTGTTATGACGATCGCATCGGCCAACGTATTCGAAATTGCTTGAGTCTCATCGGGTAAAAAATCCAAAGCACTTTTTTTTTTACTGGTTTGGGTCGTTGGTATTGGTGGTGGAAGTACATCCGCAGGTTCAGATACATCAGATTCTTGGATGATTTTTTTGATTTCTTGTTGTATTGATTTAACACCCTCATCAACACCAGAGGTTCGAAATCCGTTTTTTTTATAACGAGGATCCAGAATTGTACTGATTCTACAGAGAGTTCGATCTTCATACAGATTTAGCTTCTCAGCCATCCAACGCCGAATATCTTCGAGAAATTGTTTTGATTCATCATTGTTCAACTTCGTTTCAATCTCCTTGAATTGATTGTACAGACCAGTAATAGAAGGAACAATCAACGATATGGTCACATATTTTTCACCTGAAATTTTATTCGATATGAATTTTTTGTATAATTATTATGTAACTAGAGATGTGCGCCGAGGTAAAATCGGCGGCGGCGGCGAATTCGGCGGTGTGCTTTTTTAGTTTTTTTTAATCAATTTTTTGACTCCCTTATGTGTTTTTTTTTACCAATTGGTACCTTTTTTCCAAACACACGCACATAATTTGGTAACCCAGAAAAGAATTTTTTCAATTTTTCATTTACAAATATTTTATGGTATAAAATGTATAAAATATTTGAAAATGAAAAATTCTTTTCTGGGTTACCAAATTACGTGCGTGCGTTTGGAAAAAAGGTAACAATTGGTAAAAAAAATTAAAAAAACGACACATAAGGGAGTCAAAAAATGATAAAAAAAGCTCGCCGCCGAGATAAAAATCGGCGGCGGCGGCGGCGGCGGCCGAAAACCAAGAAAAATTGGCGGCGGCGGCGTAATTTTTTGGCGGCGCACATCTCTATATGTAACTACTTGATAACAATTCTTACCAGAAATATCCTCAGTTAAAGATTCAAACGCCTCTAGAATGGTGATTAGCTCATCTACAATCTCTTTCTCAGTAGCAGACAAAAGGGTGAAGCTTTCTCGATATTTATCACGCAACGAAACTACTTTCAAGCCTTCCCAATTCGCAATATAGCTTCTCAACATGGCAACCACGCTATTCCAACGTGTATCAACCTAAAGAAAAAATTGTCAGGTTTAATAATTTTAAAATGACTACGTAAATACATCGACGAGAAAAAATTACTCACTGATTGAATTAACTTTCCAGCTTTATCATTGACACGTCTCAAAATTCGTTCAGCTTTAGGACTGTGATGAAAAAAGGTTGCTGTACTTTTCACCTTAGAAAGGATTTCTCCAATTGCTGGTACTGTGCAATTAATGATACTGTTCTTCACAACGAGGTTCAAGGTGTGTGCAAAACAAGGAAAATGTTTCACACTCTCTGGCAAAAGGTCAACAGCAGCCTTCATGTTCGCTGCATTATCGGTTACAACTGCTTTCAGTTTGTGAAAAATGTTCCACTCCGTAAGATTGGTGGTGATGAGATCCGCCAACGATCGAGCCGTTTCATCTGTAGTAATAGGTATAATATCCAAAGTAGTCGAATATAACCTCGGTGGAATTAATGGGTCTTGTTCATCGATGAAAAAATGAACGGTTATTCCAAGGTAGCTTTGATTTGCACAAGATGTCCACGTATCCGTAGTAATGCTAACTGATTCAGTTTTTTCGAGCATACATTTCAAATTCTTGTAGGCTTCTTCATATAAACTTGGCAGAATTTTTGTAGTTAGTTTTTTACGAGAAGGTAGCGGATACCTTGGGTTTAAACCTGCTACAAAAGCTCTAAATCCTTCATTTTCAACAACATTCAGGTTCTGATAATCCCGCGCAATCATTAAACCAAGCAGTCGATCTAATTTTCTTCTAATCGCCGAATTCTTTCCATACTGAGTGACAGTTTTCAAAAACTTGATAATTTTGGATTGTTTACTTTCTTTAGGTAAATTACCTGTGGAAAAATATAAATTGAATTATGAAAAATGTTTTGATATTTACGACCCAAATTTGTAAAATCATGAAATTACCTAAATCCTTTTCCGTAAGCGGAGTTTTTTCTTTAATCTCATCAGCAAAAAAATTAATCCACACATCTATGTGTTTACTTTTCAAATGATTACGCAGATTCGTAGTTGTCTGGCAATATGCGAGGTTGGTCTTACATAGTTTACATTTCACTGTTTTTTTTACTTTTTTTCCGCTGCCGATTGTCACTGGATCCTCAAAATAGTCCCAAACTTTCGATCTACCATTCCTATATAAATCAAAAACGTGTATAAGAACTAATTTTATAAAGGTACATCACTATTTAAGTAATTTTACCCCAAATCATTAGCGTTTGCATTGTCACCGCTCGGTGCATTATCAGTGTTCACATTGCCGGCAGTCGTTTCTACAATTTCTCCACTGGCTTGAATTTCGTTGGGAACTTGTTTTTCTGTACCAGTACCGACTTCGGGAACTTCATTAACTACTGTAGGTCTTTGTGTAACAGGCGCAACATTCGGATTAACCCCGTCAACAGTTTCACTCAATTCAGATTGAGATGAATCTAAAATTATAATTCACATATTCAGTACTCATAGCTGATGTAAAATACGCTAAAAAATGTAAACACAGCTCCTACCTTTGGATGATACTAACGATACCGAATCATCATTCAACGTGAAGTCTGGATCATCTGGATCGCTTTCGTAATTACTGTCGATCCCACACAGCAATTTTTTTATAATTTTCCTTTTTTTTTTCTTCGGGCGAAGATCTTTATCCGAAACCGAATTCAAATTGCTATAGCTTATAAAATCAGATGTAGCTTGACTTAGGCCGGCACTTTGAGATTGGGATTGGGAGTTCGACGATGTTAATTGCGGCCGTTTTTTGAAAAAACGTGAAATGTTCGACATTTTGATTTACTTAACAATTCATTTTTAACTTGAAATATTAAAACACTAAAACACTAAGTACATTCAACGATCCATATTTAAATTCACCACGTGCAAACGAAATACGAAAATATCTCATTATTTCTTGTTCATGAAAGAATGTGGTCCGATCGTCCGATTCCGTTCCGTCAGTCATTCGCGCTTCGCGCTTCTTTTTCATTTTTTTTGCACTTTTTTTCAATTTTAATTTTTGACTTTTGAGTTGTAACCTATTCGGATAGCATTAAAAAAAATTATTGCAATATAACGGAAACAGAAACTTGAAAATTGAGATATAAATAGGTATTATAAATAGGTTTCAAGATATTCGAATATCCGAATAATTCGAAAAAATATTCGAATATTCGCGAATATTTTTCAATGTTAGAAACATTCGATATTCGAATATTTTTTACGCCGAATATTCGAATATTTAGACATTCGAATATTATTCGCCCAACACTAACAAAAATACTGAATAAGATTGACTTCCATACATTCTGCAATTGGAATATAATTACGTTGAAGCTCTCTCTAAACTTACATGATACGTAATTTTAATCAAAATAACTCATTCAATAGGTGTAGCTGATTAGATTTTGTGATTGAAATTCAGGGGTGCGAAACCTTTATTTTTTAATTTGGGTCAAGGGTTCAGATTATTTTTCTTTTGTAAAAATAATGGTTAGGGTTATTTCGGTTACTCAAATTTAAAAATAAAGGTTATGGGTTATTGATTATGGCTTGCCTGGATGATTTGGGTTATGGGTTATGGTTATAAGGGTTATACCATCAGAAAAACTACATTTTTGTAATGTATTTTTTCATGGTACATAAATTGTATGTTACTTGAATATGACATCAAAATTTAAAGTCAATTTTTTGGGGGATTAGGCAATTCAATTTTTTATTTTAAAATTAAAACGTAAAAAAACACTGAAAAAAGGGAGAAAAGGGAAAAAGGAGGGGAAAACATGGGAAAAAAGGGAAAACCCGTTACTGTAACCCAATTAAATTTGAAGGGTTACAGGTAACGGGTTATTTCTGCTCAATTTTATTTCGGTTATGGGTTATGGCGGGTTTTCTATTTCGGTTTTCATTTTGGTTATGGGTTATGGATATTTTTCAAACTCAAAAATAAGGGTTATTTAGGGGTTATGGTTAAGGTTACGGTTACGGTTACGGTTTGGGTTCGCACCCCTGTTGAAATTTAGTGTGGTTGTAGGCCGATAAGAAGAGATTAATGGGAGTGAAGAAAAATTAATGGGATTCGTTAGAGTGAGAGGGAAGGCTGATAATTGTAATAAAACGAGAGAGAAAACAAATTTTTTTTGAACGATTGCATTCTGTCGCAAAATAAATGTCGAAAAATGTGACATTTCTGCTATAGTTTTGCGACACTTTTACAATTCGTAACATACCAGTTGCATTTTTTCGCATTTGGTTGTAGAGAGCTCTGTCTGCCCCCAATTTTTTTTAAATTTTTTTTACCAATTTCGGCATTGGTGCCAATTTTCTGCTCAGTGTTTGTGATTTACTGGGCGGATTTCACCATACCATTATATCATAACAATTTATTAGCAAAATTTTTCTTCATTTTGTTTTGTAGAAGTGGGAGGCTGTTTTCCTGGGCGGATTTCACCATTATATCATAACATTTTATTATTAAAATTTTTTAATGTTTTGTTGTGTAGCTTTTATCAAACCAAATTAAAATCCAATCAGCCCGTTTTATTTGAGATATCTTATTTTGAACTTTGAGAAATTTGAATAAAATAAAAAGGTGGAAATTTGAGAAATTTCAATAAAAGAAGTAAAAATTGCAGAACGCTTTAAATTTTTATTTCTCGAAAATCCCTTGTATGCCATCCCCCAGGTAGCTGAAAATTGATTAACAGTTTTTTTGAATTTCTTATTTGAACTTTGAGCGTGAATAACTTGAAAACTAAGTCCCCTCAAAAAAATCTGATGACACACTAACGAAAGTAAATTTAATTCTCTACAACACCCTTCATCGACTTTTTTGCGGGACGCCTCGTTTACTCAAAAAACGGTCACCTAAGGGCGTAATGGGAGGTTCAAAACTCACATTTTGCATTTTGGCATTAAAATTCGGTAAAAGGGCATAATCTGACATACGCTGGGTCGCTGATTCCGAATTTGTCTTTGTTTTAACGATTTTTTCGATTTGAATCCTCTAGATGTCCCTAGGGACATAAGGATACCTGAGAGGATGGAGGAGGGAAAGGCTGAAATTTCAATTTCGGCAATACTTTAAAATTACATACAGCTTTTATGTAATTTGGGGTTACGTTTTCAAATTTGGCCTTCGTTTTTCGATTCCAGCCCCCCTAGATTCCCCTATGTACATTAGAGAGCTTAGAGATCCAAAATTTTGAAATTTGGTATTAGGCAAAAATTTTAATTTCGAGTAATAACTTGAAACTGATTTCAAAGGCCTTAGTTTTTCGATTTGAATTTCCCTAGATGTCTCTATGGACATAATGGGTTATCGAAGTTCAAAATTTTGAACTTTGGTACTGCGCCAAAATTGTTATTTCCAGTAATAACTTGAAAAGAAGCAATATAAATTATGTAAAAATGATTGCTGATTTCAAATTTGGCCTTAATTTTTCAAGTTGAACCACCCTTTGACGCTAATAAACTTAAGTCTGTTACGTATGATTTAAAATTCGGGCCTATGACTTTTTACAAAATTTACGAGATTCTTGGTAAAGTAAAACTTTATTGAGGAAATTGTCAGGGTTTTTAATTTTTGCATTAAAAACTCTTGAAAAATGTAACAAATAATGTAATCTTCTGATCTGCTATTCTTTCTGTACAGCCTTCTTTAAAACAAACCCTACGAACAAAACGCACACCACGGAGTAAAAAACAGAAAAAAATAATCACATCGCACATTTCTCTCAACTTCTCTAAAATTATTATTCGAATCAACCAGACCATCCAGATTTACCCCTTCCTTCACTCTTCACATACGACCAAATTCACGCGGAAACGTCAAACTGCGGAGACCTTTTTACGCTCATGTACACATAGGTAGATTCAGCAGGGTCACAGCCACCTTTAAACAAACCCACCTTTCGCGATAACATATTCCACTCGACTCCTCTCGATCGTCGGTATATTGCCGCAAAATTGAACCCGTATCACGCATAAAGCGCGCTGTATCCATCGGTTATCTCACGCCTGATCCGCGCCAGCATCGTTCTATAACATTCAGCCAAATCATTCATGCTTAAATTGATTTCGTAGATGATTTACACTTTTCACATTCCGCATACGCCGGCTCGTCCTATCGCGCGTATTCTTAAACGTATATTAAATCGAATTCACCCTTTCGAAAGATACACGTGACTTGGTTTTCTTTATCTATATCGAAATTCATTATTCCCAAAACCGACGACTCTACGACGAAAAGCAGACATAGCTAGGAATAGGAAACCATGAAAGGGTTGCAAAATAAGACAACATCGATATACGTGGCGTCGTGTGTCAGGTGTCAGTACTCTATATACAACCACAGATGTTTCCAAAGTTGAAAGGGCAAGCAGAAAAAAGAGTACTCGATATAGGAGAATATATTGATTTTTCTCATCGATTCACGCCCAATCTGGTACCAATAACTGAGGGAAGATTTCAATTACGATTTTTTTTCTTTAGTTTTTCTATATGGACGAGGAGACCATGAATGGATGAAAGCCAAAATTGCGCACAAATATAAAATACGAAAACATTATTCATTGATTTGAACCATCGTCTATGAATCTTCTCCTCAACCAATCTCAATTCTCAGCGAAAAGGGAAGGCAGCAAGTAACAGTCGCGACTTACGCGATTTTATATATTCTACGTGCTTTCCCTGATCAACCAATACCGCACGACCACAAAAAAATAAATCATCGTAAGCCCATAATCGTAATTGAAATTATTGCTACATCTGCCAAATACGCACCCTTATAAAATGTTAAAATGAATTCATTTTTAGGACGCCAACAGCAGCGTTTCGCGTGTAGGGCAGTTTTCAAAATGGTTGCCGACGCCGATTTCTTATCGTATCGGCGTAGAAAAATAGAAAAAATGATGCAAGAATGTTCGTAATATCGAAGTTCAAAAAAATTTCAAAGCTTGAAAAAATAATTATAATTTTGAAAGTTATCTGATTTAAAATTTCTCGAAAAAAAATTCCATTGAAATATTAAATAGATTGTAACTTTATATTTTTTCATTGATCACAAGACGTGATATCAGGTACCTATAATTGAAAATTTCGAAATAATTTTTGCGATTAAGAGTAAAAAAATAATTTTTTAATTAAACGTGCTAATTATGTGTAATAATTGATAAATCCTTATTGAGTATGAACCTAGAACTTTCTATCATTCAAAATTTATATTTCCTTCTTCGTGCCAATAAGTCGCAGTCAATCATAACTCTTTCATAAATTGAACGATTCGGATGTTTAAAAAATGTTCGACCTTTTTTTTTAAAAAAAAATTCCATAATCAAGTAGCATCGAGTAAGTACTGTATTATTTTTCTATCGATTTTAGTAGCTCTTTGATTAAATAGTGGTCGGATTGTTGTTTTTTTGAGTATTCGGAATGAAGGGTTTTCAATGTTTAATTCCGCTGAATTAAATGCGATTTTTTAAACGAAATGAAAAGTATTTGGTCAAGAAAATTCCATCATTCACGTATCAATTCGTAATTAATTAAAAACGTAAACCAACCTTGCACCTCCCAAGGAAGTACTTTGGTGTTATGGAATTTTGTTGTTTGAAGGTCACTCAGAAAATAATGCATGAAATTGGCTCAAATTTTAGATTTATAATTCTCAAGTTGATCTGCCTCATCTTTCGAATGTTTTTTTCATTTTATTGAGAAGTTTTTGAAAATCTTGAGTTCGACTTGGAAAAACTTGGAAAAAATTTGGATGATTAACATTGGCAACAGTGTTTCTCAAAATAATTGTAATACATATTATGTAAAAATGTCCGAGAAGTGATCGTAAAAATTTGATCGTCAAAATTTATTCCAAAAAAAATTAAGGGTATGTTTTGAAAAAAAAGGAAATATTTTTAAAAATAAGAAAAAAATTGAAAAAAGTATTTAAAAATGTTGGAAGAACCGAAAAACTTGAAAAAATAATTTGCCTCATCTTTAAAGTATATTTTAACCATGATCTAAAGTTTTTACCCTAACGAAAAAAGTGCATTAATTCTTTTAATGAAATATTCAACAATTTTCAAATTCATTTTTTTCAAAAATTATTCAATAAAAATAATTTTAAAAAACACTTGTACGATTCAGCAGACCAACTTGAAAAATTTAAATTTCGAATTTGAGCCAATTTCATGAATTACTTTTTGAGTAAGATTCAGAGAAGTTTCATTAAACTCATGTACATTAATTGGCAGGTGCTAACGTTACCTAAGAAGGATAAAAATTACTTTTGCTGCACTGTTGAAATATTATTAATTATTTTTGTGGTAATTTTTAAACATTAAAAGTATTTATTATTTGTTCACTTCCTTTTCTTACAACTTTCAATCAAAAATTTGCTTCATTTTCGTTTTTTAGAGGTGTCCTCATCATGACGGAAAAATTCATTCTTCTTCTCATGTTGGCAATTAAACCAAGCTCTTTCACTCTTCATATATGCCCAAAAACCACAAGTCTTCAGAAAGTTCCAAGTACAAAAGTAAGATAATGAATACTTAATTTGTAACATGCAATGCAACTGGGGAACAAATTTTTGAAAAAACATCTTAGTCCCCGGAATATCTCAGAAACGATAAACGCTTGAGTAGTAATTTTTTTCAAATTGAGGATTTAGCAATCATTGAAATGATTTTGGATTGAAGATATGGTCCAAATTCCCATCTTTGTGAATGTCCCTGGTCAGTTTTTCGATCTTAGTAAAGTGTTTTACTTGTTGTCTTGGTGGTATTGGCCAAAAAATGAATTAATATTGTTTAACAATTTGAAAAAAATTAGTCCATCAATTTGAATGAGGCTGGCCGACTTTGGTTTTCAAAGTTTTGAGTATATCATCGGGTCAATTTTTGATTGGTAAAAAATGTGTTTGAAGTTCATTTTTAATATGTACTTACTACCTACATAATAAAAAATTGCCAATCTCAATGGTTTTCTTCATGATTTAGTAAATACATTGAAGAGCTGTAGTTCAATAATGAAAGATTAGTCCAGGGTGTCTAACGGTCCTGATAAGTAAAGATTTTTTCAAAAAAGTCATGCGGTACTGAAAAGTCAATCTTTTTAACCAATTTACCCTGATATACTCAAAAGTTCAAGCTTTTTTTCAAAAATCAAAAAAAACTTCCATTTACCCTTAATAAATATATTTTTTTAAAAGCGAAAAATACAAATTTTTCAGTTAATATTTGTTTTGGAGCTATTATTTTTTTTTTGAAAATCACCAATTTTTCTAATCTTAGCCCTCGCTTCGCTCGGGAAAATTTATACTTCTACGAGATAAGGTTTGAAGATTTCGCCTCCCTTTCGATACTAAAACATTGATTAAAACAGTGGAAAAATTATACTTTTAAATGCATTTTTCTTCAAAAATTTTCGCCCTCGCTTAATAAATTTACTTACGTAATTTTATTTTCAAAATTATGGTAGAACCTTCTTCCTTTCCAGCCCAGGCAATTAATATTTTCAAATGAAAAAAATTGTTTTTCTCATTTATAAAAAGACTCGGTAACGATCTCGATGGGAATTTTCAAAAATGCTTCGATGAAGATGAGTTCATAGATATCGTTTTTTTGAAAGTCAAAACATAACACAAAAAAAACACGAATGTTAATTAAAGAATTTCAGATTTTGGGTCCTCTTTTTTCAAAAATTTTAACCCTCGCTTCGCTCTGGGTGAGTAATTTCACACAATTCTTCCTAAAAATTATGATATGATCTCTTCTCTTCCATCTCAGACAACTGAATATTTTGAAATTTTAAAAAAAAGTAAAAGTATTCTTCTAATTTTACTGGATGACTTGAAGGCGATCTCAAATGAAATTTTCAATTTTTTACCGGGGGGGGGGGGGGGTTATTAAAGAATTTATTATAATTTTTTTTTCAAAGCTATAAAAGTAGCACATAAAAAGCAAGAATTTTTGTTTTCCATCGTTTTAATATGACTGGTCAGCAATTTTTTCATTTTCACCCCCCCCCCCTGAGATTTTTACCCAAGTTTCGTGGACGACCCTCAAAAAATACATGCAAAAAGTCATTCCAAAAGGTCAAGCTAAGTCAACCTTTTTGGTCTACAAATTTTGTTAGACACCCTGTTAATCAGAAAAATGTAAATACGATAAACAGGAAAATGAGAATTTTGTTCATGTTTACTTGAAAATGTTTTGAAAATAATCAACAATCCTTCTGAGATGAAATCTCACAGGGTCAATTTGTATCGCTCCATAGGTACTTACCCGAATACTTGTGAAAAGGTTTGAAAGTGTGATTCTTCTAAAAAAAAATAAGTTGAAACTGCTCAAATCATCTCTCAAGTCCATTGATTACTAAAATTGTGAATATTATATAGAAAAAGGCAACAATGATTTAGATCTTCTAATATAAATTCTGCTACTAATACACACTCATTTCTTTTCTTCCCTATTCAGGATTTAAAAATTATGGCTGCTACTTTTTCTGGCGATCTACATGTTAAGAAACGTATGAATTGTTTTGAAGAAATCCTACTCTATTATAAAAGAGTCTTTGTCGACAATACTATGTTAATCGCCAAATAATTGCAGAAGATGTTTAATTTCAATTGATTTCACACCCTAGTCGTTGGGGGAAAACTTTCAATTTGGATATGATCATGTTATCCTTTGATATAGCCCACGATGAAAATGGCTTCATAGATGAGGCAGAACAGAGCTTTCAGAAAA
Source organism: Pseudococcus viburni (assembly GCA_033439095.1). Classification (NCBI taxonomy): domain Eukaryota; kingdom Metazoa; phylum Arthropoda; class Insecta; order Hemiptera; family Pseudococcidae; genus Pseudococcus; species Pseudococcus viburni. The sequence continues at coordinate 67,890 of JAVBJF010000567.1, read as the reverse complement.
TGTGTTTTAAAGGTGGTAGTGTTATAGAAGACTTAACCTCATAGTCCAGTGGTCCATTATCTAACACCATTGGCAATTTCCTATAACAGAATAGCAATGCAGCAAATCGGACTTCACCCAGCGAATCATCTTTATCACTTGGAGATATGGGTGTACCTGATAAATATTTTCTTGAACAACTATAATTTCAGAAGTAGCTGCCCAAAAACTATAGTAAATTTTTACACCCTTACTGTAATTTTGTAATTATTCAGAAAGTACTGCCTCCCATTGACTGCAAAAACCTTTTACAAACTGCATTTGAAGCACTTTGCAATGCAGTTGGACTTTCCGAGCATAGTTTAACTACATTAGGTACTCTGTTGCAAGATATTTCAAGGAACAAATGATTACAGTTGTGGATGAGTATGATTTCCCATAAACAGAATGGTGGACAACAAAGCAGATTTCAAACTAACAGCAAGATGTTCAAAATCATTATTCACTCGGACTTTCAAGCTTGCAACAGCAGACATCTGGCGTACTGTTATTTTTAGGAGCCAAAATCCCACCTGCAATGGCTGATGCTGCATGATTTATTATTCTCCACCCTCCACATATGCTACATGTTTTGGTTTTACTGTAGACAAAGTTCAAACTCTGCTTGATAAAAACCAAAACTATTTCATAAACATGAGTGATATAAAAGATTGGTACAATGGTTATTTATTAACTGGAAATGAAATGTTCAACCATCATTCAATTTGTAATCTCCTCTTTCTTGGCAGGTTCAATAACTATTGGGCCAAAAGCTGTCCACTTAGGGTGGCAATACTATCTAAAGGTTTATATTAGAAATTCTGTTCAACGGACAGTACCAACTACCAACAACTACATATATCAACAGTTATATACAAATTACCAAGAGACATTGTCACAGAATTCAGACGTGGATATCCAAACTGCTCTGGTGAATGGAGCAGAATTCTTATCAGTTTTGACAATACCGGAATGTGAGACATCCTTTAAGATCAACGTTTTCTGTCACACAATTATGATCCCTAATAAGAAAATATGTGCGACAATTTTTTGATGTAAAATTTAATTTCTTTCTTTGGATATCAAATCATATTGATCCATTGATATCAGAAGATGATATGCCTTCAATTATCATTCACCTGAAGAAAAATTTTGTAAGTACATAGAAATGTAATAAGAGTTGAGAATAGTTTTTAAGTAGTTTTACCATCAACTCAACTAAATTTTATAAACAATGGCTCATGTTGTGGTATAACAAAATGATACGGGACCCGATGGAAAGATTCAATTGTGATAATTGTAACCAGATCTAATTATATGATTTCCCCTCTTTTCCTCTATCGGTATTTTCAGAGATGAGCAATATGGTCGAACCTCTCAAAGTATAGATTTGCCTGCTTTCATGCAGTAACAATTCCTTTTTTGTTACCCTGAAGGTAACAAGTTTTTATTTTGTGCATGTTTTATCATTTTCAAATGTAACCTATGCCAGTCCTTTCTGGTTTAGTCATTTGATCTATTTTAATGGATTTTGTTTTGTACTTTTGATATTTTTGAAATCATGTTATGGGGTAATGTTTTTCTCTTAAGTTATATTGTTTGAATAATAATTCACAATTTTGAGTATTTAGTGCTCATGCGTTTTTATTTTGAGCATATGGCAAGATTTTATTTGGATTAATTTGAAAGCTGTTTCTAGACATATTTTTGTCTAGATAGGTCCGAGATTTGGGACCTTCGACAAAAGTAGGAGATTACCAGTTTTATGATGGCTTGAAGTGTAGGTTCTTGAATTTTTTAGAGATAGAACTTCGCTCAACAATAGAGTCATTCTTAATAGTACGGACATTTTAATAGCTAAAATAAGGCCCTAACCCAAAAACAATTGGCAGGAAGGGGAAGTTTTGTATATTAGCTCAGTAAAGTACATATGTATTTTAATATTCCCGAACTCCCTTAAAATCGGTGAATATTTTGACCCCTTTGGGGTGGTGAGGGGGTTCAAATTTTCGTTTTTCGGCTATAACTTTCAAAATTACGTATTTACGAAAAAAAGGTTGGAACAAAAATTGTAGAGCATAAAAAAACAAACAATTTTGTTATTTACAATTTTTTCTTAGGGCGCCATGGGAGGGAGCTAGGATCTTCAGAAAAAAATAAATTCTGAAAATTTCCCATTACCAGAAAAAATCAGCAAAAATCGGATTAATCGACTTTTAGGAGCGGTTCTTTTGCATAGTACGTCATATTACTATGTATAATAAGAAAAATGTATAATCGACCCCTTATCTCAAGGGGGGGGGGCTCCGAAGAAAAAGTCACATTTTCCCCCAAGCGTAGCTCAGCTGCAGTGCAAAATTCGAAAAATTGATTCAAACAAACGTTGTAGAGCATTAAAAGACGAACATTTTACTTTTTTTACTTTTTTTCTACGTGGTCTTGGAGGCGAGCTATTGCATAAAGAAAAAAAGCAGTGCGGCGTTGGAAAATTTTTCATCGACTCAATACACTCTTCTTTTGGGACCCAATTTGGGTCCAGGGGTCAAAATTATTATAAAAATCGAGTTCAGCGCTCACGAAAATCTCAGAACTCTACTTGTTCGACCATTGGTTCGCTAGATTTTAAATTTAGTAGGCTTACCCATGCGTATTTCATTGAGGTAATGAGAAATTTCCGAACTCCGATTTTTTTTCTTTTTGCAATAGCTCGCCTCCAAGACCACGTAGAAAAAAAGTAAAAAAAGTAAAATGTTCGTCTTTTAATGCTCTACAACGTTTGTTTGAATCAATTTTTCGAATTTTGTACTGCAGCTGAGCTACGCTTGGAGGAAAATGCGACTTTTTCTTCGGGGGGGCCCTACCCACCTCCCCCTTGAGATACGGGGGTCTGTTATACATTTTTCTTATTTTACATAGTAATAGGATATATTATGCAAAAGACCCGCTACTAAAAGTCGATTATCCCGATTTTTGATGATTTTTTCTGGTAATGGGAAATTTTTAGAATTGATTTTTTTCTGAAGACCCTAGCTCCCTCTCATGGCGTCCTAGGAAAAAATTGTGAATAACAAAATTGTTTGTTTTTTTATGCTCTACAATTTTTGTTTCAGCTTTTTTTTCGTAAATACGTAATTTTGAAAGTTATAGTTCCCGAAAAACGAAAATTTGAATCCCCCCAAGGGGGTCAAAATATTCGCCGATTTTGGGGGAGTTCGGGATTGTAAAATACATACATACCTTACTGAGCGTATATACGAAACTTCCCCTTCCTCCTAATTTTTTTGAGGTCAAAACCAAATGTCCGTACTTTAAAGCACTTCAGGTGATTTCCAAATCCCATTTCGATGGTCTGATAGGTAGAATTCGTGGATTTTATCTAGCGCAGACGTTTTATAGCTTGAGTGGACTATTTTAACTTTCAATTAATTAAAATTAACGAAATGGAATTTTTTTACTTTTGATTGAAGTTCTTTCTTCTCTTCTCCTAAATTTTTTTATCGAATGACCAAATTTGAAAATTTTTTATTCTACATAAAATTACAGAGATATTTGCTGTCTCTTTTGCCTTTCACTTATCAAGGATTTCTAAAATTTTAAATTTCAGAATAAATCTATAATTTTTTCTGATAATGATGAAATAAATTTTTACATCTATTTTTTTGCGTACTTTCCAAGGGAGGATTTAAGTTGTTGAAAATCATTCATGTTTTTCCGTTGTTCCTACATAAAATTGATTGAAAAATCCAAAAACTCGCTTTGAAGCCTGAATCTCACCCCAAGTGTCCTAAAAATCATTTCAATTTTGATTGGAAATATAAATTGAAAAAATTTTTATTTGAGAGCTTATCAACTTCAACTAATCGTGAACAGTCAAGATAAATTATAACTAGTTAAACTCGATTTTTTGAACTTGGTTTTCAACTTTTCGATACTTTTCTGTTCTCTTTTTAAATACCTACATTGTGTTTATATTTGGAAATTTGGTCTGGATCATTTCATCGGGAATTACTATTGTACGTATTTTTGTTACTTCGAAATGTAGATACCTACGTAATTTCATGGCTCGTTCTGTTCAGGATTATGGCTTCTTTCACGTAATACCAAGTTAATTGCGTTTAATAATGTACAATTTTACGAGCTTCGAGGAAGTTGTTTTCTATAAACAAAAGGAAAACGAAAACGTACTAATTTAATTAAAACCAAGTTTTTTTTTTCAAAAAGAACACCATTTAATAGTGGAAATTTTCTTATAGTCTACGACGCTCGTGTCAAGTTGAAATTATGACACGTTGATGTTGATATGGGGGACTTTTTACCCTCATCTGGGCATCTGGTACTGGTAAATTACCAATTATGTGCTGCTCAGTGACGAGGTGTTGGTAGGTAACCAAAATGATATACGTGTTGGGTTCAGTATACCGCATATCTTGGCGGATGGAAATGAAAATTATAATTAGCCGAAATGTCCTATTGTACGATGGCGCTTTTGCGTAATGTAATTTTTATTTGCATTTTTGTTTGGGTGGCTTGTAATTAATTTAATGGAGAAGAGGTGGTAAAGTTTTGCGTGGATGGTGAAGTTGCTGATGTTGTGTTTGTTTTGCTGCCTTTTTTTTGCGTTTTTTCTCTCGGTGTCTTCCTGCGCTGGCGGAGTTAAAAGTGAATTAATGTGTTTTTATTATTTTTTATTAAAAATGATGTAATGTTGTGAGTCATTTTGAAAGTGGTCTTTTTTCGAGAGTGAATTAGTGATTTGAAAAAAAAATGTGGAATGAAGTATATTTACGAATGTCGTCTGGTATAAAATGTGGACGAAGCAGAGTAGACATGGGAAAACATGGGGAAAAGATCGTCCTCGTATCACTGAAATTGGATTTTAGTTGGATAATTTTTCAAAAATTAAGGCACCTTTTTAGTAAACTCGAAAAAAATATTAAATTGAGTTGAAAAAAAATCTAAAATTTTGTTCTGTTTTCTGTAATTTTTTATCTCTCAATTTTAATTTTGATTTTGTAATATCTTCATTTACAGAAAAACCAAAAATGATGTTGGTGAGGAGGAATTGAAAATTTCTGACTCGTAAATGCGGAATTTTGGTGCTGAAAATGATTAAAGTGCTGAAAATGTCCTTTCTGTGATTGATCATGTACAGTAAAAAAATTATTGATCAAATTTTAGATCTTTTTATTTCGTTAATTTATCGTTTATTTTTTATTGCACTTATTAAATTTTTTGAGGCATTTGAGCAGGACTGCAAAATATATAAATTATTTCAATTTACTACAGGAGGGGATGGGGGAGGGGATAAGAGTGGGAGTGGAAACATCTCTCCATAAGTCTTACAAGAGTTCTGAAGAAGTCTTATAATGGCCTGAATTTTGATTTGAAAATTTTGTTAGACACCATGAATTTTTCCAGACTCGAGCGCGATTTTGTCTTAGGAGAGAGTTGGTCCCGTCTCGTGTTTGTTGTAGTCTTTCTTTCTGAATCATTGGATGAAAAGATGGAGTAAATCAATTTTTAATCAAATGGAATCTAGCCTGAATTTTGAATTTTTTGGGACCCTGAATAGATGATCTGAAAAGTTTAGATGAAAAATGAAATTTGTCAGTAATTTTTGGAACGAGGAATATGGCCTTTAATCATTTTTTTACTTTTCTATGCTAAGCGGAAGAGGCTGCTTCCTGCTACGTGGTTTATTTAGTTCGGTTTCTTGATCATAGTATGGTACAAATTGATCGAAACTCTCAAATGACGATTTGAAAAGTTTTCGTGAAAAATTGCAATGATCCACAATTTTTGGTTTTTCTTCAATAATTTTTTGTAAAAAATTTCAAAGAAACGTTGCTCACTTTTGAAAATCAACCAGTTTTTCTGTATGGTTTTGATTTTTTGAAAACATCAATAAATTGTGACTAAAGAATGCGAAAAAATTGTTTTCTAAAACATATTTTTCCGGTAGATTTACCATCTAGCACAAGAAAAAGTTTTTTACTAAACTGAAATTTGTTGCGAGATGAGAAGGCAATAAAACTATCAATGACAGTTGATTTCTTCATTTTGAAATTTCATTTAGTTTTTCAATTTTTAGATTTTCCGTTTTACAAAGTGTCAAATCTAAGAATAATCACCTAAATGTTTCACTCTCCTTTTTAGAAACTCTTGACTTCGGTTTTTTTATCCCCCCCCCCCCCCACCAATAATGCCAACTTCGATTCCTCTTTCTTCAATATATTCATCTTCGAATTAATCTTTCTCTGATCACTGTAAAATTATAAGTTATTAGGAAGTATTTTTTCCTCATAAAACTAAAATTGTAACCTGGCGGGGGAAATCAGACTGATCGAAATTCCCAGAATCGGTTCACGATCAATTTTTTGGACTTGCTGATCTAGAAAATGATTTTAGAAAAATGAAAACTTTGTATTTTTTGCTAATTTGTTTGGATTTTTAAAAATAGTGATCAATTTTTTTAATGAAAAAAAAAACGAGAGTTGTACCTACATACGATAAAAAATCGAAAAATTGCAATTTTTTGTTGAAAAATTACATTGAAAAAGTAAAAAATATTTATTTCCTACAACAAGCTATTTTCGACGTTGGAGGGGGAGGGGGGACTTCCCCATTCCTCACTTCTAAATTCGCTCCTGATTTTTTCTTTGTTCTGTTTTTTAAATTTTTTCTCCAAGAAAATGAGTTCATGATTTTCTCATTTAAATGAAATCATAATATTTCCATCTCTTTTCCCCCTCTCCTCCTCAAAGAATCTATGTGTATGATTGTAAAAGAATTTCATCAAATGTATTGTGTTTATGTCTTTGAGAACCATAACTTGAAGAAAGTAGGAGGGGTGAATCTTCCCCTCGGTATATTCTCGTATCTTGAAAGCGTTAATTGCTAGGAAACCGATACGATGACGTACCTCGACGACTGTTGAAATTACCGCACGCGAAATTTATTGGTTTCTTGTCCAAGCATACGTGAATCAATCTGGTAGATGAACTGGCTCGATGACATCTAGTTTTTTCTTCTTCTACAATCAAGGCCATACCATTTGTTCGGCGTAGATCAAAGATTTCATCAACGAGTGTTTGTCTGTCACCGATGCTCATTGTTTCGCAACCAACCAAAAAGTAAAAATTCGATGGAATTAATCGGCTAATTCCTTTCGAACAAAAGCTCATCATCTATGGATCGCCGAACCTAAAAAAATCCACCTCTCTCGGAAACAATTTGTCTTTGGCGAGAATTTCCACCGTAGATACCTTTCGAAATCTCGAGAGAGGACGATTTTTACATTCGTGATGATAATTTTTATTCTCCTCTTCAAAATGATTGTTCCATTTAGCCGCGTTTGCGTTGTTTATCTAGACTCAGGGCTTTGTTTGCTTTACAGTAAGAAGGGGCTATAGAGGACGATGTGTATATAGTACGGAGACGATAAAATCTCAAACAATTTATAACGATTACTGGGAAATAAATCATAAGATGTAATGGTAACGAGAACTCTTTAGGTTTAATTTTGTGCTAAGGTGCGTTGCTCGGTGGAAGGCTTCTGCATCTTATGTGTACCTATGTACTACCTACACCTCTGCGCGTCACCGGCATCCCACATTAGGTGGTTTTATTATTATTTTTTTTTCGTATCGTCTTATTTCTTTGTTCACTCGGTAGCTAAATAAGTACAAACTCCGGAGTTCGTATATAAGAGGATTTTTATTGTGTGCAAACTTCTTATCTGCGTATGTAGTTAATTAAGAGCTATATCGTCGTGCTTTCCGTCGTTCAATACCTGCTACAAAGGAGACATACCGACTATACGGTCTCTCGAGACGACTCTGGCAGCGCTCGGCGACCTTAAAAATGAGCGCACGCGTACGCTACATACCTCTGCGCCATCAGCAAAGAGGTTGAGAAAAAGTTGCAGCGGCGAAATCAAGATCGTTGTTAGGAAACTTTTCCTTCAAAAAAAAAGAACTGCTCGTTATTTAGCTCGGGCCTTATCAGCAATCCGCAATTCATCTGCACTCAGCAGCGACCGAACTTGGCAGGAAATCACTTTTTAGTCCAATGGCGAACAGAAAGTAAACGGAAAATGGAGATAGAGGAGTGAAATTTGGTATGGTAAAAGAGGGCACCATAAGAAAATTTTAAAACTCCGTAGGAAAGGGAATGGGAGGAGGCGGTTCAGAGGGGTATTCACTCTATTCAGCCTCTCCATTTTCAAAAATTGAACTATCAAATATTTTTTGGTATCGTTTCCATATGAGTAAATCCCGCTGAGTTCAAAAATGTCATTACTTTCAAAATCCGAAGGAGAGGAGTCCCTCAAATTTGAGATTCCTCGACTCGTGTTTTCGCATTTCCCTCAAAACTGCCTAAAACTTGCATTTTTTCAACTTTGCACAACCTGCCGACCTTGTATCCAAATTTTTATTACGTTTTTCGAATTCTATGGGGTAAATTACCTTGCATATTGACTTTTTACAACTTCCCATACCCTTACTCTGATTGAATAAGGGGTCTAAGTTGCTGAAATTGAACCAGGGAGTCATTTTTGACTAGAATTTTGCCCAATTTTGACTACTTTGAAACTGAAATTAGTTTTACAACTTTTTTCTTCGCGTAATCGGAGAGTAAATTTCTGAATAATATTTTCAGGTGTTCCTGAATTCAGATAAGTCAAAGTGGGAGAAAAATTGACGTAAGTGAATTTATAGTCATTGTGTAAATATTGTAAGTAATTATTTATTTACTATGTTGATGAAAACTTGTCAAAATTTCACATTTTCCCTTAAATGGGTTCACCTCTTCTCATCCCTTGGCCTAAATCGCGAAATTGATAGAATATTTGAAATCGGCGTTTTTCAAAACTCAAGTTGAAATGCGTATGTCGATTTTTTTGTGAAAATGCTTGTTACCCCTACATCATACCCTTAAATAGTCACCCCTTCCCACTTGAATTTAATGAAAAAATACTGACTTATTTGAATTCAGGAACACCAGAAAATATTATTCAGTAATTCACTTCCCGATTACATATAATTCAAAAATTGTAAGACTAATTTCAGTTTTAAAGTAGTCAAAATTGGGTAAAATGGTAGTTAAAATGAGAATGACGCCCTTACCCCTTCACAGAAGGTATATGGGATGCCTATATGAAAATTCATTTCATTTTCATCCCAGCCTCACTAACCGGGGAGAAATCGTGGGATGATTTTTGGGATGAAAATTCATATCATCGTAGCCTCAAAAAATTATGGAATGATTTTTGGGAAGAAAATTCTTCCCAACATCGTCGCAGTCTCAAAAACTGGGAAAAATCATGGAATGATTTTTGAGATGAAAATTCGTCCCAACATCATCGCAGCCTCAAACAAAATTGTGGGGTGATTTTTGGGATGAAAATTCATCTCTTATCCCAACCTCAAAAACTGGGAAAACTCGTGGGATGATTTTTGGGAAGAAAATTCATCCCTACAACCTCAAAAACTGGGAAAAATCGTGGGATGATTATTGGGAAGAAAATTCATCCCAACATCATCGCAGCCTCAAAAAAATTGTGGGGTGATTTTTGGGATGAAAATTCATCCCAACATCAACGTAGCCTCAAAAAATTATAGGATGATTTTTGGAATGAAAATTCATTTCAATATTATCCCAGCCTTAAAAACTGGGAAAAATTGTGAGATGATTTATGGGATAGAAATTCATCCCAACATCATCGCAGCCTTTAAACTGGGAAAAATCATAGAATGATTTTTGGGAAGAAAATTCATCTCTACAACCTCAAAAACTGGGAAAAATCGTGGGATGATTTTTGGGAAGAAAATTCATCCCAATATCATCGCAGTTTCAAAAAAATTGTGGGGTGATTTTTGGGATGAAAATTCACCCTAACATCATCGCAGCCTCAAAAAATTGTGGGGTGATTTTTGGGGGTGGAAATGCATCTCTTATCCCAACCTCAAAAACTGGGAAAAATTGTGGGATGATTTTTGGGATGGAAATTCATCTCAACATCATCGCCGTCTCAAAAATTGGGAAAATCGTGGAATAATTTTTGGGAAGAATTCATCCCAACATCATCGCATCCTCAAAAAAATTATGGGATGATTTTTGGGATGAAAATTCATTTCAATATTATCCCAGCCTTAAAAACTGGGAAAAATTGTGAGATGATTTTTGGGATAGAAATTCATCCCAACATCATCGCAGCTTCAAAAACTGGGGAAAATCATGAAATGATTTTTGGGGAAAAAATTCATCCCAACGTCCTCAGCCTAAAAACTGGGAAAATCTTGGTGTGATTTTTCGGAACAAAATTCATCCAAGCATCATCGCAATCTCAAAAACTGGGAAAATTGTGAGATGATTTTTGGGATGAAAATTCATCCCAATATCATCTCAGTTTCAAAAACTGGGAAACCCCGTGTGATCTATATTTTTTGTGCTGGACTTGCACTACTCAGAAATCATCTTCGACCAATAATATTATCTCGTATACATATAATCAAATACGTACGGTAATTGTGACTTTTACACAAAAATGAGAAAAATTGGTTCAATTTCTGCAACTTTAGACTCCTCTATTCACTCAAATTAGGGGTAGATATGGAAAGTTGTAAGAGGTCAATATGTGTGGTAATCGTAGAGTTCGAAAATCGTAATAAAAATTTGGTTAAAGTTGAAAAAAATGTAATTTTTGGACAGTAGTAGTAGGGAAATTGCGAGAACACGAGTAGAGAAATCAAAATTGATGGACTTCTTTCCTCCAGATTTTGAAAGTAATGATATTTTTGAGCTCAGCTGGATTCAATCATATGGAAATGACACCAAAGAAGAGCCGAATGGCCCAATTTTGAAAAATGGGAGGCTGGATTTCACCTTTTAACCTGTCCCTTCCCTCTCCCATGGATTTTTGAGATGGCCTCACGAGCTCAAAAAATTTCTTATGGTGCATGGCGTACTTTTTCACCATACCAAATTGCACGCCTTCACATTATTTGACGTTTCTTTCTAAAAAAATTTAACCGGCCCGACCCTTTGACTATTTAGGCAATGGCTGGGAAACCTATAGCGATATACGAAAAAAAAAAAAACCAAGATGTAACCCGTGTACTCAAGAAGACGCATGGTCGCGCCAAGTACATCATTTCGAGGACCTTGGAACAGCGAAAACGTGCGCTCATATGCAAAATACATACCAGATACCAAAGTGACTTAATAAAATCGCGACCGTAGAAAACATTATTAACGTAATACGGGGCGAAAAGAACAAAAACGTAAAAAAAATATAAGAATATCGACGAAGAAAACAGTTCATAATCTTCGTGACGAGTATTAGCTCACGAATCGTTCGGAAATGTATGTGTTTCGCCGCTCAACACGAACTGAGCGGAGTCTTATACGTATTCTTTGCTAGGTACCCGAGACTCTCTGCCCGCGTGCTTTCTTCGGCGTATACAACTGTATGTAAATAAGTATACCCGTTAAGACATGAATCAAGCAAGCTGAAGAGCTGAAGACCTCACCGACTACCTGAATGAATGCTATTATAATGGTGAAACGCTGCTTAATTCCTTATGTACACTGTTGAGAGAATATATCTAGGGGAAAAAATAGTTATACATAAATGTATCGCTTTTTATCTTATATTGTCCATAAATAACAAACAGATATAAATTCTCGGATTTGAACAAAAAATAAAGCTGATGCTCGCGCGTTTGTATTTCTGTTTGTGTGCTTTCTATTTTCTCTAAATGTTTGAAAAAGAATGCGTGTTTTTTTTTTCAGCCTTCCTATCTGAGGGCGCCGCAGACTGACCTGTAGCTTTGGTTTTATTTTTTTTACACCTTGCTAAGCTTTGCACGATTTTATCGAGTCGCGCGGACAATAAATGTTGCGATATTTGATATATTAATTAGCCCGAAGAAAGCTTTGTGAAAATTCTCCACGTTGAATCGAGCAGCAGGTTATTGTGTTAGAGTAAGAAAATACTTACCTTATTCGTGGCGAAAGGAAAGTACCCCGGGCGATCGCGAAACCACGATGGCCTTAAATTGTGTTCTACTTGGAATTGGGAATATTGGTCAGCGACTCGGGGGAGAGTTTATCGTGTGTTTTGTTGGATATTTCATGCGCAGTCTATTGTCCTACTGTGGATTGGTAATTTTCGTCTCGAGACGTTAAAATTCGCCGGAATATTTTATTAGAAAGAAAACCATTGCTGAGGTGTGAATCTAGGTGTAGTTTTTTCGGAGAGAGGAAAAAAGGACATAGAGTTTTTAGTTTTTTTCAACGAGAGGGCGAAACATTTGAGTGGCCACATCGAAAATGTTGGAAAATCAAAAAAAATTGAGCGATAAAGACTTCAAATAAAATGGAGCGATTTTTGAAAGAATTTTCCAAAAAAAAAGTTTGGGAAAAATGATTTTTTTAGAAAATTTTGTTTATTGAAAAGCAAAAAATGACTCACTCTTGATTTGAGGGAGGAAGAATTATTCGCCTCTCTTTGTGGTAGATTTGTGCCTGATCGTCTGTTGGAGGATTAAGATTGCAAAAACGAAATATAGTTTTTTTTTTAATTTCATACTGGAGTTTCAAGCAGGGCTGGTAAGTCAGCCTTAAACTTTAAGCTTTAAGCCGTTAAGCCGATGATTTTTTCAGAAATAAGCCTAAGCGTTGAGCCTAAGCTTTATTTTTAAAATTTTAAGTTTAAAGTTTAAGTTGAAGTTTAATTTTTTTTTGAGCTTAAAACTGAAAATTTTTTGCTCCATCTTTCCATTTTTTCAATTTTTTTCAAACCAACTTTTTTCATCTCTTCCTAACCTTGAATTTTTTTCAAATTGGAATTATTCATTAATTGTTTGTAAAAAAATTTTCTTAATTTCTTTCCAACATGAAATTATTTCAAATTTTAGAATTTTTTCTCATTTTTTTCTCATCTTAAAATTAAACATTTTTTTAAAACTCAAATTATTTTCAGGCCTGAAATTTTTCTTGAAACATTTTTCTATATTTTTGAAATTTTTTCAATCTGAAATTTCTTTAGATATGTATTTTTATCAACTTGTTTTTTCAATCGCTTTTCAATTCAAAATTTTTTCCAGTTTTCAATTTGTTGACATTTTTTATAAATCTGACTTTTTCACCTACTTATCATTTTTTCATTCTCCAAAAAAAAATTCAATGAATGAGTAACAATTTCATGGTGACTAGGGTAGGTGTGCAACAGGAGGCATTATTTTACATAATACTTTTGAATTCCAGAATTCAGAGGAAGTAGGAAAAAATATTACGATTGGATGCAAAAATTGATTTGAAAAAATATTGAAAAAAAAACTTTAAAACTTTGAAGTTTTGGTTTGAAAAAATTTTGAGAAAAAATCTGAGTTTAAAAAATTTTAAGATAAGAAATCGAGTTTGAAAAAGTTTTAGAATTCAGAAACAATCTTGGATTTAAAAATATTTAAGGGGAAAAATTTGGTTTGAAAATATTTCGAGAAGAAAATTTAGCAGCTTGAAAAAATTTAGAGAAAAAAAACTTGAATTTCTTTTTTTTCTTAGTTTTTAATTCAGCCCCCCGAAAAATTTAAAAAAATGGATGTAAGCTTTAAGCCTTAAGCTTTAAGCTGCAAGCCAATGATTTTTGGACGTTCAGCTTTAAGTTTAAGTTTAAGTTTAAGTTTTAAAAAATTTGGCTTCAAGCTTTAAGCGTAAGTTTAAGTTTCATTTTTAAAAATTAATTTCAAGTTTTAAGCTTAAGGTTAAGTTTTATTGATTGGCTTACCAGCCCTGGTTTCAATTTTAAAATAATAAAATTGCATTAGTGAATTTTTATCAATAAATGAATGATTCAAACAACGTACACATATGGAAAAATTTGTTTTATTTCTGATTTAAAACTAATGATTTTTAATCAAGAATAGGTCAATTTTGTCAAATTTTGAAAAAAACTGAAAATATTATTCGTAAGAAATGGTAAAATTGGTGAAAATTTTGAATTTCGTCCAAATCAAATAGTAGAATGTAAAAATTAGTCTTGTTAATCGTTTATAAAAATTATTATTTTGTTTTTTTGAGAACATCCAGAGAAAGAGAGAAATGTTCTTCATATTAAAAATTCATCAGGGTTTTTATAGGAGTCATTTAGGAGAGGAAAGGGGGCCTCTGAATCTGAAACTACATAAAAATGCTTGAAAAGCAGTGAAAAAAAACAGGATCTATTCGGAGTTCGACAGTCGCAAAATCAAAAATTTAGCCCACATTTTTAATAAAAAAACCAAAAAGCACGAGTGTTTGATAAAGATTGACCAGCGAAAATAGTTTTCTTCGAGAAGAGTATACTTCATTTCTTATTGTAGCAGCAGACTAATTTGGAATTACTTTTAATTATTTTTTTGGTGGGAGGAGTGGGGGTGGTAGGGGGCCAAATCAGCAGATGAATTTATTGAGAAATTAATGTAAAAAATACGAATTCGTGGTTTTCAATTTTTGTACAAAAACTAAAAAAAGTATAGATGAAAAAATGAATTTAATTACAATGGAAGATTATTATTTTTTTTTTCAAAACGTATGAAAAACTTTGATTAGTTTTGTAACCATTGCTGAAAAATTTGAATTCAACCCAATTTCTTTTTTCAAAAATTCATGAAAAATTTCAGTCGTAATTTTTGAAAAAATTTCAACTTTTTTAAACCCCACCTACAACAATTTTTGTAGTGTCATCCAAAAATTAGACCACCCTGTGTAATTTCATCACCGAAAGGAAATTCTACGTACATTGACGGAATTCATTCCACTCTCACGTATCCTTTCGAGGAAATATTTTTCGTCGCCATTTTCATTTCACTTTATAGAAAATTTCATTCAACTCGAGAGTATGTTACAACCCGAAGTCCGGACAAAATTTAATTTCCACGGTTGCCGAGCTGACAAAATTAATTTGGGTTTGAAGAGTTAGTCAAAAGGAAAGACGAAATGACAGTAGATCTTTAATAAGTATACAATCGAAAATCGCAGCAGTACGCGGCACGTGTTCATAGTTCATACATAGGGATGATGAAATCAACGCTACAAAACAGCAACGGTATACGAATCAAATTACAACTCGTACAAAAGTATCCTGGTATCCGCGTATACCGTTCAGGATTTTCCGGACTAGCGTCGAAAACAAGAAAAAAGGGGGTTTTCTTTTTGATGTAAGCAAAGCTATTATTTGTTTCGACGGAATTTGCGATAAAATCGTGTTTCAATTTTAAAACATTTTAATAACTTGTATACGTCTGTAGATAGCAGATATTTCGGGTATAAATTATTCATAAGGCAAGACAGTTTATAAGCTCGTATATAAAGAGGCAGCGTAGAGCTCTTGTTTTTGTTTTGTAAATTATAATTTCGTGTGCCGCTGCCGCCGCGATGATATTTTTTTTTGCTCGGGAAGCGATTATGGGTAAATTTTTAAGATGCTGAAAAGACGAGATGATATTTTTTTTTTACTTTCATTTTTAAACCGCGTTGAAGTATCGGATCGATTGGTGATAAGGATGCGGATATTGCTTATTACGGATTGGAAATTGGTATTTTGGCAGAAAAAGGATGAAATTCAGGGTTTTTGTAGAGATTTGAATTTTATTCTGTGAATTTTTCGATGAAACGTCGAAATACACTGAGAGAATATTACAAGAGAACATTTTTAACCAGTCGATGTCGATCAAGCTGAAGTTTGGCTCACTGAAAGAGCATGTCACCCACACCTTAGAATCAAATTTTGAGCTGTCGAAGTTGATTATAGTGCCTTCTAGAGCAATTTTAGTGTGCGGAAAGAAGTCACGTTTTGATGGAGGCTCCAGATCGACTTGAAAATGGTCTCAATCGATTCAATTTTCAAATTTTTCCCTCACGATCAATTATTTCAATGAAACATCAACAATCAATAGGACATTTAAAATATTTTCAAAAATTCGTTAAAAATCGGAATATCAACTTCGATAGCTCAAAATTTGGTTTTGAGGCGTGGGCACCCTACTCTTTCAGTGAGCTAAATTTTGGCTCAAGCAACGTGCTCTGGTTGTAAAAATTCTGCAAATTTTGGTATTTTTAGAAAAATTTGGTTTTGTGATTGGCTTAATGTATCAAAACGAAGGGTGAAATTAGACAAAAAAAAGGGTTGATGTTTCCAAAGAAAAAAAAGTTGAAAAATCTTGAATGCAGGAAAAGGCCAAAAAGCGGATTAAGGGTAATTTTTCTTATGAATGTAAAAAGTTCTCACTAAGATGCAGCTATTTTAGATTTTTTTGAACTTTGAAAACACTAAGTATGCTGAAGAAAGTTGTGAAATAACCCCGTAAAGGCACAGTGAAAAATTTAAATATTTAGGTTCATTTTAACCCCCCATCCCAGCAGAAGCGCAAAAATTCAAACTTTTAAATTTTTTTCAAAAAAAATGTATATAATATTTTTTATAGATGGTTATTGGTTAATCTTTACTCTCTTAATTTGAATCAGTCAAAAACTGAAGATTGTCTGATTGAAATCGACAAAATTGAATCACTGGATTGGCAGTGAAATTCCACTGTTAATCTGTGAAATTTGACTGCCAAGTGCCAATCAGTGAGAAATTACAGATTCGATTAGTGAATTTTCATTTTTGAATGAGTTATTTTTTCCCCACCAACTGAAATGAATCAGTAATTACGAAAAAAAATTACTGATTCAAAAATGAAAATTCATTAATTGAATCAGTAAATTTTTCACTGATTTCATCAGTGACTCAATTCTGCCTTTTTTAATCAGTCAATTTGACTGATTCAGATTAAGAGAGTATAACTACTATTGAAGTGCAAAAAACTTTTTAAAATTTTTTTCGATTTTTTTGGGCGTTGTATGTACTATAGTTATAGCAAAAAACAATTCTTTTGGAGATATTTAAGAAGTGAATACAAAAAATAATTGCATGGGCTCTGATCAATTTTGTGAGGTCGATTTTCACTATAGATGGACGTAAGACGACCACCGGCCCCATTTTTTGAGGGAGGGGAGTTCTCAAATTACTGTGAAATTTTATTTTTGAAAAACGCCTCAATTTGTAGAAAATTTTCCAACTTTGAGAAAATCGTCAAATTTTTGGAAAATTGTGTACTTAAACACCTTTCTCTTGAATAATATCGACGCAAAACATTTTTGGTAGAGTTCCTCCCCCTCTCCTCCCCAAAAAAATCCTATGTCTATCTAGAGTAGAAATCAACCTCGCAAAATCGATCTAAGCCTGCTTAATTATTTTTTGCATTCACATCTAAAATATCTCCAAGAACAGCGTTTTTCATCAAGTGCAACTCATGTAAATTCATTTAAAAAATCGAGAAAAATTATGAATATTTTTATCAACTTTTCGATAGTTATAATACTGCTAGTCATCCACAAAAAACCGCAAAAATGGGAAATTTTGCAATTTTGAGCTTTTCGGGGGGGGGGGGGTTAAATATGAAATAAGGACCAAAAAATTGAAAATTTTCATCACGCTTTTCGACGTTATTTCTTCTATTTTTTATTTAAAATGTCTCGAAAACTAAGCCTTCTAGAAAAAAAAAACCTATCTAATTGGACTCTACAGGAAGGAAATTTTTAATTTTACACTCTATAATTTATGTTTGATTCATTTTGCGGAGAGGGGGGCTTGATTTCCCCAAAAATTGTTTTTTTTGTAATGAACCTCATTTTCAACATTTATTATTTTCAACGACTGAATTATCATAGGCCAGTAATTCAACAATTTTCTCACGTGTCATCATTCATCATTAATCATGATCCTCTTTAAAACTTCTTCAAGTATATTCAAATTAGCAAACTGCATTTTAATATTGGTCAAGTTCAAGATTCGTATCATTCTGTTCTTAAATGCTCATCCGGAATATCACTCGTGAGAAAAATTGGCCTTTACCACTGGTATTTTCCAGTAAACAAAATTAAAAGATCATGCAAAACACATGATTGAAAAAATCTTACCTTTACATCTTTAAATTCTTCTAAATATTAAATTCGATATGAAGGAATACGAGTTTCCCATAAATAAATAACCTGAAATTTATTTCACAAAAAGGTTATTAAGAATGGCAAAGAACCTCAATTTAAGTCTCTCTAAAAAAGTAAAACAATTTTTCAAACAGTAAAAAATCTTTTGGAATGTATTTGGGCAGTCAATTTGATGCAAAATCTCCATCCCGACAAAACCAATAATATTTCTCTTCAAAAAAGTCAAAATTTGAATCTCGATATTTTCCACGATTTTTTCACCGACGTTCGAATTTCGACAAACCTATCCGGTTGAAAAAAGATGCAGACATTGTTCGAAACCCACACGTACTCGTCTCATTCGGCGAATACCCAAAAGCCCACTCATCTCGTTAAGTAAAAGGTTATCTTCGAGGGAACTTTTGTTCAATATCGTATCTATAAAAGCGATCAATTTCATGAATTTGATAATTACAGGTCTACCTATATAATAAAATCGAAGGGATATTCGCAATAGTAGGCTGGGTTGTTGTCTCAATGATGTATGATTGTTAACGGGTGTTATTTACTTTTGTATAAATTCCTGCACAACCCAGATATACAGCTAGGTAAATAAAAGAATAATATTTACACCGATGTAATTATTTTCACATTTGATTTTTCCAACTGATAACAGCTGCTTTTTCTTCCTATTTCAAAACGTCCAAATGTAATAATACATTAAAGACGTAAAGAAGTTTTCGTTTTCTTCTGAAAATAATTATAAGCTACGATCTTGATCGAGTAATCACCGATGATGTAAAATGACAGCGAAATTATTAATAATTAGTTTCATGCGATGATCGCAGATCAAATGGGACGAGTGGTGTAGAAATCGTCCAATTTCGCATTCAACTGAGACTTTGGAGAGACTGCGGAATAATTTCATCCTTCGAGAAATAATACGATTAGACAGAAATGAAAAAATATTATTTTTAATGTTGCAAAAATCATTTTTCGTCGACCTTAGCGTTGAAAAAACTATCCAAACTAATTTTTAGCTCTAGGAAGTTTGAAAATGTCAACGATGTGATTTTTTTCAATAGTAGGGTCGTTGGAATCGTCGAATAATGAATTTCTAACTTCTTTTTCCTCACTTAATCGCGTATTCGCGGTTAATTATTTTCGCTCGACCGATCTAAGCGGGAGGAAAAATGAAATTCGATGTTTTTGACGAAGTTTAAGTTGTTCGGGTGGGGTACGAAGAAACGTGTTTGATACGCGACTCTAAATCGATAACCATTGTAATGTGACTTTAAATTAGTTATCAGGCGGACTTTTTCGCAGATTTGTAAATTTTATGGCGCTTTATTGGCGTCTGATGGGTTTATTTTTTGACTGGATGCTAAAATTCGAGAAACTTTGCGAGTTTAACTTTCTCATTGCGGTTATACGAGATGGGTAATAATCGTAACGTAATCTTTGCCTCATGTAGTCTGCCAGACGAGAAGTTCAACGTAGCGAGAAATTTTTACAGAGGTTTGTTCTGCTCGAATTTCGAATTTCTGATAATTTTATTAGTACCGGTGGAGTTTAGAATCAATGAGGATGTAATATGGAAATGTGATTAAATCGCAATTACGTCCAATGAACGTAATATCGAATCGAATATAATTTGAAAGGAAGCTTGTTGAATTTACATGATACATATTCTTATGCAATTTGGCCAAAAGCAAGAATATCATGAGCTGAGCTCCGTCAATATATTCGACTCGAATACATAATCTTGACGTCTACTTTTAACCATAATTCAGCATTTTTGCCTCCATTCAACATATCCTCGGTATGCCAATAATCGGCGTAGTTAGTCGATATAATGATATCAATAAATCACCTCCCGAAGGTATTTAGGAACGGTTGTTCCATAGACCGCAAGTGAGAAGCAAGATATGAGGACGAGAGAGGAATAGACCAGAAAATCGTATATGTAGATCGTGCAGTAGTTTTTTCATAGTGGAATTTTCGCCGCCGACATTTCGATATTGTTTAAAAATTCAGTCGGCGAAACCGTACAGAGTAAACCAGTCCAAGCTGACGAGTAACTGCTTCTGTGAAACAACGAATATACTACACGCCGGCCGAAAAACCAGAGAAAAAAACCGAATGTAACTGACACCGGTCTAAAGTAGATCAAACATAGCCGCTGCACCATTCAGAATAACTTTCCTTCTAAGAAACTCAACGGAGATAACTCTGTGGAAAAAAAATCGCCGTCGTGTTGGTGGCTGGATTTTGAAAAATTTCGTAAAAATAGACCAACGTTGGATAATAAATACCGAGCCCGGTGCCGATGCTGGTCAGATTGTCCAACCTAATCACGTATCCAGTGGTCTTTTTTGCGACTGTCACTTTAAACGATGAAAAGTGTGAGTGAATAGGATGCGTAGAATGTTCTCGTGAGAAAATCAAATTTTCAAAGACCAGCGTCGCTTCATTTGGAAAAAAATTTTTCGTAGGGAATGTAGCTACCGGGTACCTAACTGAGGCGGGATTTTCAATGAAAAAGGAAGATTCTTTTTCAAGGTTGGCTCATTCAGAATTTTTCTACGTCTTGGGATTATCTGTTTAAGAATGGAGCGGTGTGTTTCGTTGTCGAATTAATTCCATTCAATTATTCGCGTATTTTTTCCTCGAATTCGTTGCGAGATCAAATTAACGTGGGTTTCAAATGCAAATTGGACCGAAACGCCGAAAATTGCGGATCTGTTGGGGTTTTCAAGTCCTTGCGACTCGGTAGTCTGGTGGAATTTTTATATAATTAAAATTGTGTAAAAATTGGTAGAATGTCGTGAAATGAAATCCAAGGAATGAGTGGAGATAATACGAATCAAAAAATCAATTGGAAGAAAAAATTGAGCGAAAATTACTCAAAATATGTAGTGAAAAAATGGTTTATTAAAATTATATTCCAAGATGTAAATCAAGTGTTTATGATTTTTTTGCTTTTAAAAAATTTTAAATCGAGATTTTTAATGAATGCGGTTTTTTATTCTATTTTTCATTGGTTTCATGATTTTTCAACGAACGAGTTTCCATGTAGATGGATATTTCCCAAATGACAATAATTTTGAACAATTTAAAGAGAGATTTCTCCTGGGCTGGAAAACCGAAAACTAAAACCAAATCGAAAACTTATATTTTTATTTTAGTCGTTTGGAGTTTGAACCAAAAATATACCAAAACGGAACCAAAACAACGAAAAACACATTTTAATTCGAAACACGGGCGAGTGCTCGCGTGAGGGCTGCAAAACATTAAGACCCCATAAAAATTTATAAAATTCCGAATTTATCATAACAAACGCCAAAGAATTTATAAATACCTTATAACAAAAAATTTACAAGTATTTGGTGAAATTGTTAAAAATCTTTTTACAAATTTATGTGACAGGATGCAAAAAAGTGAAAAAAATTCAAAAAATTCTGTAGGGTTAAGGTATGCGCCAAATTAGAATTTTTTCAGCGAGATGAAAGGAAAATGTCTGAACTTCAATTTGTTGCAAAAATCCGACAATTTGGTCAATTTGAATAGATCTGGTAGACCATTTGGTCTAGGATGGTGCATCCTGCCCCAACTTCTCTTAATAAAATTAACATGGTGCAATTTCATAGTTTTGATTTGATTCGAGAAAACGAAATAAAAGTGTAAAAAAATTGTTTGCCATTTAGTAAAAAAATTCCAATTTAAAAATTATTAATCTTGAAAGTGCAATTTTTCAAAATTTTTGCCTCGTAAATTGAATAGGAGATTCAGAGAGAAAAAGAAAGTCTGCGAATTTTTGTTCTGGAACCTTTGTTAAATTTCGTCAACTCTTTACATTTAAAAATGTTTTTAATCAATTTTTTATGGATTTAATGAACGTTTTCAATTTTTGTGGTTGCGATTCTCTCAATACGTACAATTATGATTTCTTTGCGTTAGTTTTTGCGATAGATAATTTTCATTATGTATTGTAAATTTTTGTAGGATTTTTATCTATTTTAATATTTTATTTCGATCATCTTTGTATCTTTTGTTGATAATTCCACTGAAGTTTTAAAAAATTCGGAGCTTGAAAGTCAAAACATTATAATTTTGATTTTAGTTTTGAATTTTGGTTTTAATAATAATTTTTTTTGATTTATGGTTTTTGGCTGTCAATCGGTACCCAAGTATTTTTGATTTAGTTTATTAAAGTAAGTATTTTGTTTCCTACCGATCGAGACTGAAAATTAATGATTTTTAATTTGGTTTCTGCTTTGGCGTTTTTTAAGCCACATTCAGATTGTTTTTTGACTCATTTTCACCAACTTGATTGTGTTTTTCGATAATTTTTAGTACGAAAAAAATTCAACAGTAAATTGTAAAAATTAAAAAAACTGATAGGTTTTTTAAACATTGAAAAAATTTGAAAACCTCAAAACAATTCAAAAAATGACAATTTTAACATCTCTATCTTCCGAATCTGGAAATTTTGGAAATTTGATTCAGGGGCGTAGCTACCGGGGGGATCTCGCCCCCCCCCCTTGGCGTCAGAAATTTACGTGAAAAAGTGCCTTTTTAGAGCATTAAAAATCAAATTTTCTCAAAACTTCGTTCTCGCTTCGCCCGGGCATGAGAAAAATCACAATTATATAAACTGTTTGAATCAACTATGCAAAAAATAGTTCCCTTTTGATAATCCTAGTCTCCATACCCACTTTGCACCCTCCCAAAAAAAGCTTCTAACACCAATTCTTGAATTTGTTAGGTATTTTTATTTGTTTTTAAGGCCAAAATAATTAGTACCAATGTAAGTTGTTTATTCCAAGATTACATTTTCATTAGTTTCTTTCCTTAAAAGTGCTGTACAAATCGCATGAAAACTTTATAAAGTTTGAATTTTGTGTTTTTTGTAGTAAATGGAAATTTGGGGGGGGGGGTGAACTTGGACTTGGAATTTTTTGAAAATTATGAAATTTTTTACCCCCTCCTTGAGAAATTTCTGGTTACGCCACTGATTTGATTTTCCATTTGAAAATGTCCTGAAATTTTTTGTAAGTTATTAATTTTAACATGTTTCATGTTTTTGGGCCGGAGTAAATTTTTTTGCATCACGTTTTAGACATTACGAAATTTCGCCTGACTTTTAAAAACTTGGAGAAATTTTGAAGGAATTTAATAAAATGACAGTTTATAGACTTTTGTTTGACTTAAAAACTTGGAGATGGCGTTTTTTTTTCTTGCATGACGTTATCCGTAGATATATTGACACTTTGTCCAATTTTTGGAAACTTGGAGAAGTTTTGAAGAAAATTGATATAATGACGTTTTGTTAAACTTTCGTATGATTTTTAAAAATTTGTGAAAATTTTGGAGAAAATTGATGATCACTGACATAATATTTTGTTGGACTTGAAAAAAATTGGAATTTTTTTTGGATGAAGTGATTGGTATAATAACGTGTAATCATTTAATCAAATATCAAAAATTCATAAAAATGACATTTATTATTATTGAAATTTGTGATAAGATATGAAAAATTTAGGAAAAATTTTGACGAATTCATGTAATAATGTTTTGTTAGACTTGTAAAAAAAAAATTGGAAAAACATTAAAATTCGGTGTGTCGATACCATAAAACATGTTTTTGTTTCAGACATGGCAAGAATTTTTTAAGAAAGTGTTGCAGGTATATGACGAAGTTGAGTTTCCGGGTGGAAATGAGGGGTGGGGGGGTCGAAGAATTCCAACCATTTTTCATATATGTGAGCCTAGTTATAAAAACCACCCTCAGGTGTCAAAAAAGGTGTCAAAAATTGTTTTTTTTTGTTCATACTGGTTTTGGGGTTTTTCAGAAGGAACAGAATCAAGGGAAAACCTCCGATTTCTAAGGGTGCTTTTATATCGAGGCTCACATTTATGTATTTCCAACTTGATGTGAAAATTCCTCTCCCCCTCCCCTCAAAAAAAAGAGAAGACCATCTTTTTAGAAAATTTCTTCACTCAAATTCAAATTTTGCGATTTGAAATCCAATTTTACCATTATGAAGGAAATAGTGTCAGCTGTTCCCTTTTCTGTCCAGTTCGGCTCTTGAATATTGATTTAGAGGAAAAATGAGATAAGTTAAAAGATGAGGGGAGGGGAGGGGAGACCTAGTGTTAACCCACAATCTTCTTCGTTCATAGCGTTAAATTCTTACCAAAAATTAAAATCAATTTAAAAAGCTTAATTTGAACATTTTTCCAGTTCCAGTCAAGAACCCCTCCACTCCTCTCACCCAACACTCGAATCACTTCTAAAAATTCTAGTTGATATGGAACTGTCAATTTTCATGGCGTACGCGCACGCAGTATTTGCAAATACGAACAACTTCGACACGAGCGATTGATGTTAATAGAATTGCATACCCAAACGCCGTGTATGTTTTTTTCCGCTTGAACTTGAATTATTGTTAATGCAATGTAAATCTTGCATGCTTTGTTTTCCAGGACGGATTTCGAATCACTAAGAATTTAAAAAAAAAAAAAAATCAATTTATTTATTCTCATTTAATTATTCATTTCGTGCCAACTTTTATTTGCATAAATTTTTCATTAATAACGCACGAATTCATCCTCAGGTTTTCCTTTTGAAGTCCTAAAATGCCACGGTTCCAAATTCCCATTCTCGACTTCATTTATTCACCTAGATTCAATTTAAAATTATTTTATTTGGGAATTTTGGCATTACATTACCGTACACATAGCCTTTGGATGCAAACCTCGTTAAAATCTTGATTTGTGTGTGAAAGTCGATCTTAAACGTGAGGTTTTCTTGCCTCTTGATTTTACTGTCAGCTCATTTATCGCCGATGAATACCTCCACGCGTATACGAACCGTATGATTCATCTAACAATGTATACTTAATCGAGAAGTCAGCGAAGAGCTTACAGATGAGTACCTAGTTTTTTTTTTTTTTCGGTGAAACGTTGCAGCCAAGTCACGTAAACTTGTATGTGCCACGGTAAGCGTTGATAAGACCG
Source organism: Pseudococcus viburni (assembly GCA_033439095.1). NCBI lineage: Eukaryota > Metazoa > Arthropoda > Insecta > Hemiptera > Pseudococcidae > Pseudococcus > Pseudococcus viburni. The sequence continues at coordinate 42,837 of JAVBJF010000567.1, read as the reverse complement.
TACTATGGAGTTGGCCGAACTGCCGAAGGACAGACTTCCTGCTTTAAATTACATTAGTTTGTTAAAATTGTTATTCGAGTATCCGGTTCCGTTTTTTCTTCTTATTTTTCCATACGACTGTATAAACGATGCACATCGCGACTTTGTTACTCCACGTAGCTTTACAGCACTGCAGCAAATATACGAAAAATGCGGAATTTATTCAAATTTATTCGAATTCGTAAAGTTGTAGGATTTATTTTTTTTTTGGCTAAGCACCGAGCAGTGTTAATAATAATCGCAGCTATTATACATCATTGTGCGGAACCATTAACGAGAAGTTTATAATATTTGTGAACATAACGAGTGAAAATGTCTAGCTATAAGGTATTGTGCAATGCGTTTGGGCATATAGTGTGTGAGAAAAATATACGTATTTCGGTATTCCTGTTAGACAAAGATAAGAAAATACGAATGAATTAAATCACCGAGTAAATATCGAATATATCTTTCGTAATGGTTTAACATCAGCGTTGTTTTTAATTAAATTTACTCATCGCGAGAATGCACCTACATGAGTATGTGCCTCTAATACGACGAGCCGGAGAGCACGAGAATTGGATATATTTTCCATTACAAAGAGTTCTTTAAAATAAAAGGATACACCTTGGCGATGTCAAACGATTTAGATAAATTAACCCACAAACTATATACAATTTATTTTATACGATCTTATAAAAAAAAACACCGGCCTAATACGAATATTATTGGTACAAGTTTTTCTCTCAGCGAAGAACGTGGAACTTCCTCGGTGCAGCTCGAACTAGGCATCGTTTAAAATAGTATTTAGGTAAAGAAGAGGAAAAAAGTGTCGTCATTTCAGGTGTTCGCTAATGATGTGTTTGAATATATATGTGCGCTGTATAGAGATAACGATGATTCGAGCTTCTTGTTTAATTCCATGTTCATTAGATGGCGATTAGATTTGTCAATTATGTTAACAGTTTAACGCTTAGATCGGTTTTTTAATTTATTGCATAGCCGGGGTCATTCCAGATGGTAATTATCGATGGATTGGAGTTCACGCCGTGGTAAGGTACTTTGAAGTGAAGCGAAAATTCGAGCTGTTAAATGGGACAACTTTGGAATCGAATCGGAAGAAGTTGTGGCTTTTGCGAGACATTTGTCGTAGCGGGGGTTTGACTGGAGCGAACAGCTGAATATTTTCGATTGCAATTTATTGCCTGATGAGATTTTTATGGGAAATGGGAGTTTTTTTGGTGGTATTTTTCCTCCGGGTTGTTTCGATGACGAAGAATTGAAAAATCATAATTAGAAGATGTGTGTGGTTTTCGAATTCCGAGGGAAACCGTGTAAAAAAGTCGAGAAGATTTTTCTTTTTTAATATTTTTTTGCTTAATTTTCAAGCATTTTGGGTGTTATTTTGTTACTTTTTTTGACAGAAATTCAGGGACATGAATTAATGCAAAAAATTTTAGAGGCTCGCCTTTTTTGCGCCTCCTTCATTTCCTATTCCAAAAAAAAGGTCCCAAGAAGGGTAAAATTTTCCAAAAATTGCAGTTTTTTCAAAAAAAAAATCATTGTGTTTTCTCTTTTGGAGAATTTTCTGAAGATTCTTTATGAAAAGCTTTGTTTTTGAAAAATAAATATACTTTTTCAATTTTTTTAATCAAAAATTTTTGAATAATCAATTTTCAGTTTTTGAAAATTTTTGATTTTTGTATATATTTTTCATGATCATGAACCGTATTTTTCTGTTGTTTCTGAACCCAAACTTTGATTTTTTAGAAAAAAAAAAAAACAAGGAAGAGGAAAAATTGAATGTGGTTGCTTAGTGTTTATTACATAGGTAGATAATGGAATGAAAAATTATAATTTTTTCAGAAATTTATACTAAAGTAGTGAAAAAGTGAAGAATTTTGTTCAAATTTCATCAAATAGGAGCAAAAATTTTTTAAAATGAAAATACAGGCACCTATTATAGGTATTATTTTTTTTTTAGAAAAATTTTGTTAGCATGGAATTTAAATTATTTTTTATGTGAGGCAGGAGGGGGATTTCGGAAGTTTTTTGAAACTTGACGAAGAGAGTTATAAAAACACGTGATTTTTACTAGAACAACAAAAAACAGTGAATTTAAGTTGTCCAAATTTTAATGGAAAACCGATTTTTATTTTGAGCAAGATGTCATGTCATACAGTCTTGCAACTCCGGTAAAGTATAATATAGATATGTACTAATTCCAGCTCGTATGTATTTTCTTTCCGAATAATCTCTAGCAAATGGCACGTTTTTGGTCGAAATTATTTCATTTTTACCCAAAAAAAGTCAGCTTTTTTTTATTTTCATTATCTTCAGAAACCGTATGAGTAAGTACCTACGAAATTTTGTTTTATTGTTCATTGGGCATACCTCCTTAAAAAAGAGCCACACTTCCCATTTGTAATTTATGCAACACTCAAATCACCATTCTTCACATCCTTACCCAATGCCCCGAATTTCAAAAAGAAAAGCTCACACTAACAAATTCTAATACCCCACAGAAATTTTGAAAGACACTTCCCAGCATATTCAAAAAATTTTAACATTCCTTTCTAATACAAATCTAAAATCCCTACTTTGACATAACCCCCTTTCCCAAACGCCTCTAGCCTTAGTCGCTGTATATGACGTAAAATTTAAAAAAATACTTTTTTTTTTAAAATTTTGGCTTTTTTCTCTCTTGAGCCAAATTATTAGTTGATTAGAAATAAAAAGCAGTAATAAATTCTTTTTTGCTGCCATTTTAGGTGAATAAGAAGAAAAAAAAAATGAAAAAATGTGAATTTTTCACAAAACTTTTTTGAAGCTCGCAAGTGGATTTTGTTCATCTTCTTTTTATTAGAAATCAAAGGGAAATTGAAAAAATTGTATATTTTGAGAAAAAGTTGGGAATAGTTTTTACTTGGATTTTCGATCTTATCAATTTCTTTATAATTACCTATGTGATGATGTAGTAATAATTCTAGAGAGAAAAAACTGAAAAAAACAAAACAAACTCGGAATTTTTTATTTGATATAAGATATGTTCCCCTTTTCCCCTCATTTTCAAAATAAAACATCGGTTATTTCAATTTTTGAAACTTTTTGTGAACCTAGATATGAAAAAATGTTAGTCATTTTAATAATTATGGCTTGAATAATTCTATCGAAAATGATTCAAATTAAATCTTTTAGGTACCTTCAAATTTTTTAGATTACATGATGCTGTGTTTTTTGGGTTCAAAATGACAGATTGTTTGAAAAATATAAATTCAAAATTTTTCGAAATTTTTACAATTTTAAAATCGCCTTGTCGCTCTGCGAAATATGAAAAATTGATCTAATTCACAAAAAACCTGTAATTTGGAATATGCGTGCTCTATTTTGGACCTCTCGAATCGATTGAAAGTGATTTTGAAACGTTTTGGAGTCCCCAGAAGATTTTGGAATTTTACAGCACTGGAGAAAATTTTATAAAAATGGTCTATATAAACTTCTGCACCTATAATCGTTTATTACCTATGTTGGTAATCTATTTGATCGATTAAAGCACAATTTTCCGAAATTCGTAACATCCAGTTTAAATCCATATTTTTTGGCAGAAAATTTTCTCTGAAAAAATTTTAAAATGTTCCAGCAGCGTGCGCATCGAGGTAAAAATCAGAAAGTTAGTTGATACCTTATTTTCGATTGTTTAAATCAATTGAAAGCGGTTTCTAGCCCTTTGTAGCCTCCAGAAAATTTTGAGATTTTTCAGCGCTGAAGAAAAGCCCATAAAAATGGTCCATATGAACTTTAGCACTTATAATCGTGGATTGAAAATTGTTCTCTAATCGGGTAACCGCCCGTTTTCCCGAATCGAGATTCCCGATCGGACATTTTCCCGAATGGATTATTTCACGAATATATTTTTCACGAATACTTTTTCCCGAATGCAATTTTCCCGAATGCTATTCTTTCCCGAATGCTATTTTGCTATTTTTTCCCGAATGCTATATTAGAAAACGAATATGTTACAATATTTTTTTAAATTTTTTTTTGCCTTTCTGTTCAGTCATCAACATTGGAAATTTTTTCAAGATTTATTTACAAAACTACTTAAATTTATAACACAATAGTATGCGCCAGAGTTCAATTTGCTCTTCTTTTCTTTGCCATCTTTTATTTCTTTATAGGCAGGTATGTTGTACATACATAAATATTTAGCCAGGATAAAATCAAGGAAAAACCCAAATCATTCAAAAAGTTGCATTAAAAATGGAAGGGAGGGGATAGATAAAGAACTGAGAATCACAAAGAAAAGTGAATACCTTTCCTTTGAAAAAAATTGGCACAATTGTTAAATTTCTCGAAGGAAGGAGTTGACTCCTGACCTTCACCTCCTCAAAACTAATTGATGAAGTGAGTCTATTGTGACGGAGTCATCAACATAGATCTTCGACATCTTTGGAAACCCGAAAAGCTCTATAAGAAAATCGACCATTAGTGAAATCGGCCATTCGTGATTTCTATTCGGGAAAATTGCATTCGGGAAAAAGTATTCGTGAAAAAAATATTCGTGAAATAATCCATTCGGGAAAATGTCCGTTCGGGAATCTCGATTCGGGAAAAAGACCTGTAACCTACTAATATGGGTAATTCTCGATTATTGGTGCTAAAGTTCACATGGACCATTTTTATGGGGTTTTCTCCAGTGCTGGAAAATTGCAAAATTTTCTGGAGACACCAAAACATCTTGAAACCGTTTCCAATCAATTTGAGAGGTCAAAATTAGGGTAAATAAATATCAAATTTCAGATTTTTTCGTTGATTAGATCAAAAAATGTTTATATTTTACAGGGCGATGAAGTAAATTAGAAATTTCAAAAATTCGAAAAATTTACTTCAGTACCTACCTGAAATTTTGGATATGCGTTTTTTACAATGTATTTTCAGTTTATTTTGGGTCAAAGTTTTTTTTTCAAATTTGGATACCTCCTTTGCCAGAAATTTTCCATTTCATTACATATATTTTCTTAACTTTATTTTACAAACTTGTTTCAACATCCGTGGAACATTTTTCTCGTAATTTTTACAACACCACCTACGTAAATTAAATACATCCCGGTAAAAAAATTCTTTCGCCATCTAACATGATACCACAAATACACATGTATTTTTTGCTAAGCTTACTCGTCAATGTCGTAAAAGTATGACTAGCTGAAAAAACAAACACGGAGCATCCTAAACGTTTAAATTTTCTCAGAAATTTCACAGACGGTACTTTTATTACCTACACTCGAAAGAATTACGCGAACCCATAGATCAAAAAAGAAGAAAAAAAAAACGAATGACTCATCAATCTGGTTATGAGAACCCGTAAATCCTTTCCTGCTTCGTATTGGTACCTACGACCATATCATATACTTATACGATTACCATCGAAATAATTTGAATTATCATCGTGTCAACTTCTCAGAAAGTATTTATTTTTGATTCATCGTACTGGCCAAATATTTCGACTTGTTGTGCTCCAACAGAAAAAAAGATATCGATATCGATCGTAAATTGGAAAATTGATCTCCGAATAAGATGTCTGAAGAAAAAACTTCCAGATTTGAACCAGCTCGAGGACTCGAGTCAGATCAGTTCTCAAAAAAAATAAAATTAAAAACTCAAATACGTTGTAAAATTCCCACGCCTGGCGATATAAACCGTTGAACAAATTCTGTCGTAGGCACCTCTTGTTATCATCATGGCGATGGCTGGCGTCTTCAGGTTATACACTTGTAATTTCGTTTTCATTTGTATGTTTTTTTTTCTTTTTTCATTTTAATACTTAAAAGATGACCGTTATGTAAGACATTATTGCGATGCATGTAACAATGAGACCACTTTAGCGAGTTTACGATTGTGACCACCGACAGAGATGTTGTTTTTGTTGTTATTTTTTTTTTTTACATGTAGAGCACATGTAATATAACACCGGCTTTCATTTATTAGAATATTTAATTTCAATAGTAACTGAATTTTATGGAGACATTGGTATACTCCTATGAATTGTGATTACGTCGATATGAAGATACCTCGCTGGCGCAGACCTTACTCGTTAGACTTATTATACGTAAAGGTAGCCTTACGTTGTAAAATTTATAGCGATGGGTTTTTATAGTCTATCTCCCTCCGGTGGAAGATGAAAGTTAAAGGGTTAGCACAGGTACCTCAAAGGGTTGATCTCGTTAGCAAAGGCGTCTTCGAAACCGGTTGCTCGTGTTCCGAGTCGAGCTCTTATTTCATTTTTTACGAGTATTTTAATATCAAACTGTTATATAGTCGTACTTTCTTTTTCTTCTTCCCTTTTCCATTATTTTTATTCCTCGGTCGCGTTGAGTTTTGCAATTACTCGCGGTAATTTACGAGGTTAATCGAGTTGGTAAATTAGCATGGTCGATCAAAGTAATTAAAACCGGGTTATGAGCGGAGCCGGTGTATCGCCAGCTGTACCTACGTGTATGTAATATGTACTCGTTTATTTACATTGAGCTATACGTGGAATTATTTTTTAAACGGTCTGCCCTCCCTGCCCTTCCTTCGTGGACAAAAAATTACGTAAGTTGTTAAACTCTGGTACACGTTGACGAACGCATCCCATAAACTAACCGCTTTTTTTTCTCTATTCTGAATCGTACGTGCGAAAATGGTAGCCGAAGGCGATGAATCTGCGCCGTCTGCAGACGCCGATTCTAATATATAGTCGAATACTTTGGACGACGATCGAATAAAACCGAGATCTGTTTCTGGTTCGTATCTGTAGCCACAGGGTGTTTGTAAAATTTCACTCGGGTCGAATCCATTAGCGAGTGACTCATTCTATGTCAACTCGATTAGGGTTTGATGGGTTTCTGATTTTGATCGAAAAATTCTCAAGGGTTCTCCACGATGGTGCAATGGAGAAATCACTGTCATTTTGATCCTAATCCATCAGGAGGCAGGGATGGCCTTCGTAATTTTCGTACAATTGGGATTTTTTGCGAAATGGCTCAACTTTGAAGGCTCATATCTCGAGATTGGTTGGGTCTAACGTAAGATGAATCTGTTGGCACAGTTTTGTAGCGAATTGAAAGGAGATTCAAAATTGATGATCAAATTTTGAAAAGTTCAAAATTGAACTTTGGTGATGAAAGCTCAACTTTCATGATCAGTACAATCGTTGAAGACGAGCGTCTAGTTTCATTGTAGAGTTGTCGGAAATGGTGCGGCACGATTTTTTTTAACAGTTTAAGATTTTCTGAACTCTTTTTCCAAGTCCAAATTTTTTTTATATTTTTCTCATCCCAAATTTTTTTTAGTCGTAATTTTCTCAACTCAAATTTTTTTCTTTCGATTTTCTCAACCCAATTTTTTTTACTATAATTTTCTCAACTCAAATTTTGCAGAAGCACAATTTCTTTTCCGAGTTCTCATCACGTAACGACACAAGTTATGAAAAGACTAATTTAGTTGGAAAAATTGGCAAAAAAATTTGAGCTGAGAAAACTGGAAGAAAAAAATTTGAGTTAAGGAAATTTGAAGAAAAAAATTTTGAGTTGAGAAAATTGAAGAAAAAAATTTTGAGTTGAGAAAATTGAAGAAAAAAATTTTGAATTGAGAAAATTGAAAGAAAAAAATCAAGTTGGGAAAATTACGTCTGAAAAAATTTGGGTTGAGGAAATTTGAAGAAAAAAATTAGAGTTGAGGAAATTTGAAGAAAAAAATTAAGTTGGGAAAATTACGTTTAAAAAAATTTGGGCTGAGGAAATTGGAAGGAAAAAATTTGAGTAGAGAAAATTGAAGAAAAAATATTGAGTTGAGAAATTTACGTCCAAAAAAATTTGAGTTGAGGAAATTTGAAGAAAAAAATTGAGTTGAGAAAATTACGTCTGAAGAAATTTGAGTTGAAAACATTGGAAGAAAAAAAATTGAAAGAAAAAAATTTGATTTGGGAAAATTGAAAAAAAAATTGAACTGAGAAAATTGGAAGAAACAAATTTTGAGTTGAGAAAATTGAAAGAAAAAAATTAAGTTGGGAAAATTACGTTTAAAAAAATTTGGGTTGAGGAAATTGGAAGAAAAAAATTTGAGTTGAGGAAATTTGAAAAAAAAAATTTGAGTTGAGAAAATTGAAAGAAAAAAATTTGAGTTGAGAAAATTGAATGAAAAAATATTGAGTTGTGACAATTGGAAGAAAAAAATTTGAGTTGAGAAAAATACGAAAAAAATTTGAACTTAGGAAAAAGGTTCAGAAAATTTTAAACTGTTTTAAAAAATGAAAATATTCTGGACTAAGGACTCAGAGACAGAATGAGTATCGTTTTGTAATAAGAACTTGAAAAAAAAAAACCGCACAATTTTCGACAATTCTACAATGAAACTAGACGCTCGTACGATGAAGACTACCATTTGAAAATCTGAAAAAATTACAGTGAAGAGAACTTTTTATGTGTTTTTCAACTTTTTTCTTTTCAAGATGGTATCTCAACAGCCCTGAGGGAAACAGGGGTTCTCAATTTCGGTCAAAATTCAAAAAATGAAAAAAGTCATGTAATCCATAAATTTCTACTAATTCAAAGGCGCTGAGTTCGAATATGTGCTCAGTTTTTTTATCCGACCCCTTTGGACCCCTTAGAAGCCTCGTTGATGAGGTCAAAATTCTAAAAAAATAATGAAAAATAACGCGTGACGTGTCGTTTGTTAGGTTTTTGAAGACACTGAGTTCGAATACTTCTTTTCTTATGTTTTGGATTCAACCCTTTAGTACTTCCTAGCCCCCCCCCAATTAAAAAAACAACTTTTTAAATTTTTTGTTAATTTGAGGGTCAGTGTGGGGCACGAGGGGGGCGGATCGAGAAAGTAAGTAGTTAATCGAGCTCATCACTCTCGAATTGGTAGAAATCGATTTTCCACGAGCTATTTTCATTTTTTTTCAAGGGTTTTCTTAAAATTGAAGGGCCAGAGGGGCAATAAGAGGTCGAATCCAAAAAAATAACTAAATATTCGAACTCAGTGCCCTTAAAAACCTAACAAACTACACGTCATACGTAATTTTTCATTTTTTTGAATTTTGACGTTATCAAGGGGGCTGATAAGGGGGTTCAGATGAGCCATATGAAAAAAACGGAGCACATATTCAAACTCGAGGTCTTCGAATCAGTAGAAATCGATGTGTTACTTTACTTTTTCAATTTTTTTGAATCCTGACCAAAATTGAGAACCCCTATGCCCCCCTGGGGTGTTGAGATCCCATCTTTAAAAATAATTGGTTGAAAAATACATAAAAAGTTCTCCTCACTGTAATTTTTGAAATTTTTAAATAGTATTTTTCATCTTTTGTACTTATTATGAAAGTTGAGATTTCATCACCAAAGTTCAACCTTAAAATTTTCAAAACGTGATTATCAATTTTGAACCTCTCTTCAATTCTCTACAAAACCGTGCCAACAGATTCATCTTAGACCCAACCAATCTCGAGATATGATCCTTCAAAGTCGAGTCATTTCGCAAAGAATCCCAATTGTACGAAAATTACGAGGACCACCCCCTTGCCCCCTAAATAATTGGAATCAAAATGACGGCAATTCCTCCATTATACCATCGAGGGGAACTTATAAAAAAATTCTGAGCAAAATCGGATAACCTAAGGTTAAAACTTGCCCTGCCATGCTGAGCCAGGTGACACTTCAAAATAATCGAGAATTTTTCAAAAATTTTCCAACTCCGTATAATTTTCGTCGTTAATTTATTTAGATTAATTTGTCCCCGTAAGTAGACTTATTCGAAAAGCCAACGAATCTGAGCTCGGATCTCGACGCGGTTTAATTTGAATATCAATTAAGAATTGTTGAAATTCTTCGCTGCAGATTGATGGAATAAGATGATAAAAAGCAAAGGCAAAAGTGAAATAGTAGCGCGTGATGTTTAAATTAAAAGCAAATGAAGGAATGCGAATGGCTTGATTTTTTTATTAAGATTAATGATTCTAGACGCGAGGCAGAAGAAAATAAAACGTTTTGATTACAGCGAAATTAATATTTCTTTTTTCGGGCCTGAATTTTTCCATTATTGTGTATCGTGAAAGTTTATGTAGGCGCCTGGTAAGCTTTTTAGACGTAAATTTGAAATTTTTTATGGTACGAAATTTCCAAAAAAACTGGCTAAAACGTTATGCAAAAATTTACCCTAAATAAGTTTTACACTTTACAGTCGTTTAATAATTTTACGTAATTGAAGAAACTCGCGCAAAATAGTCGTATAGCAATTTTATTTTTTCCTCATTTTATCAATTTTATAACCTCGAAAAAAGGCCTTAGCCCATAGCAGATCATAAATACAGCCAAAAATTAACCATACCTTTTACGAGTAGACTTTTTTCACTTGGAAAAAAATTCCGCAAAACTAAAAAAAATCACCCTGTAAAATTTTATCATCTCGAAAAATTATCGCCTCTTTCTACCCTCTCCACTTCCTCTTCATAATTACTTTCCTATCCCACTGGATGAAGTTCATTTTCTGCGCATCTTATCGGTTCGAGTGTTGTGATGTCGCTTATAATGCGGTAAACTACACGAACCTACGAAGCAGCGAAAAGAAACTCTCGAGACAAGGGAACAAATTTTTAATTGTTATTAATGGTAAAGACGGTCTGATAAATTTCTCGGCATTCTATTCTATGGCTATACGGTCTCGTGTATTTGAACATGAGAAACGTTCGACGGCCGGACTCGAGCAGCGCATTCCTTTCCTTTGCGATATCGTTTTACAGGCGTTGCGATTTTAAACTTGCATGTACGACGTACGTTGTTGAAGTTGAAGACGCTTAAATGGTTGTATAGCTATCGATTTAGCCTCTCTAGGCCGCCGTTGCGTCGTTGATTAAATACCAACCGGGTAGTTTATTGGACTAATAATGAAAATTAACAGTGTCGTTATATTGAAGTTGATTGTTTTTCTTGCTGTTTTCAGTTCGACGTCCAAGCTAGTTCCATGGCGGACGAGTATGGGTGGTAATGGCGCTGCAAGTATGCCGTCTTTTGTAAACAGGCGAAGAAGGACGACCGCGTAATGAGAGCTGTATTCGGCGTCGGTGAGTTTTTCCAGTGTACCATAGTTTGCTGGGAATGGGTGTTTGGTTTTTTTTTTAGTCGTGAGTGATGGGATTTTTTATTGGCTTGAAATGCGTGCGTAGTGTTTGAAAGAGATGGCTGGATAAAAGAAGTCTGAATTTTGATCGAGGAGCAAACATCGATGACGAAGAAGATTTGAAACCAAATTTTCCAACTTTATAGTTGATTTTTTTGATTTTTAATGAAGTTAAAATTCGAAAAATTTCTGAATTCCAATTTCTGTCGTTATCGAATTTCGATTTTTCGAATTAATTTTCAGATATTTTAGGAATTTAAAAAAAAAAAATGTTTTCTGAAAATTATATTGATCAGATAAAAAGTGAACTCAAAATTCTTGAAAATTTTTCAAACTGTTCATTTGTTGAATTTTTGAATAATTTTTCGCGGTATGAAATTTTGGACGAAATATTTTTTCATACCAAGGCTCCATAGATTTTCAGGAATTGCTTTTTGCTCGATCGAGAGAGTTCATTTAAGTTATAAATCAAAGGGTATGGCCGGATAGGGGTGAATTTGGCCCCAGGCGCGTTTAGGCTCCTAACCACCTCAGGTGATGTATATTGGCTAGAAAATTTTTTTTTATGAAATTTTGGACCCCTACCCCTCCGTATCGGAGTTAGGGCCATTTTATTGCATTATTTTCAAGAATTTTTAATTTCAACGGAAGTGAAGGAAATATTTTGTTCTTTGGCGCAAAGTTACATCTCGAAGAGGTGTATTTATGATAATTTTTTCAACAATTTTGGTGCATTCCTTCACGTTTTTTCGGCTATTTGAAGTTTTTAATCGTAAAAAACACCACATAAGCGAAGAGCGACCGAAAAATTACTAAAATTTACGTTTTTTTATGTAGAATTTTACTGTGTATTTGGTTTTGGCCATTTCTCTGAACTAAGGGCCGAAAATTGCAAAAAACCGTACAGAAGTGTTGGCCATTTTAGCAGATTTTTCAAATTTTGAGCGTTTTATGCAGAAAGAAATAACTAAATGAAAAAACCAATCCCATATTCGTGTTCAGCAGATCAAAATACCCTGATATACACCTTTTTCGCGATAGTTTTGCTTAAAGTTTCAAAATTCACCTTTTTTGCTGGGTGATTTTTCATGGCAAAAAAAGTGAATTTCGAGGCTTCAAATAAAACGATCGCAAAAAGGGTGTTTATCGAGGTATTTTGACCTGCTGAACACGAATATGGGATTGGTTTTTTCAACTGGTGATTTTCCCCCCGAAAATTCGCCATTTTCAAGTTATTATAGCTTAGATGCGTTTTAAATAATTAGGAAGGTTGATATAAAAATTGTTGTATAATTTTAAATCATCAAAATTGTTCCAAAGTAACATTACTAAGATTTCTGGAAAAATTTTTTAAAATTGGTCGAAGTTGAGCCCTTTTAAAGTTGATTTATGTAAAATATCGTGAAAAATTAGCGAAAAATTGAACGATTGTTGCGAAGTCATGCACAGTTTATGACAGAAAAAGGAAAACGAACTATTCGAGCGAAACGAGGGATAATTTTTTTCAAAAAATCAAATTCAAAGTGGATAATTTACTCAAACCAGGTGTTAGTTTAGGTACAAGCGATAACAGTAAGGAAAAACCTGTTTTTTCACCATTTCGATGTAAAAGCAGGAATTTTAAACATGTTTTTCTGGATTTTTCATAGTGATAAATTTATTTTCTTGGCTGAAGTTTCAAACTTGTAACAATCCAAATTTGATTTATAAAATTTAAAATTTCATAAAATTTTCTACAAATCGACAATACGTGAAGCAGTACTTTTTTTTGGCCAATTTTAGGCATGAAAGAAATGGGAGGAATACCAAAAAAGAAGAAAAGCCAAATCTTTTAATTTACAGGTTCAGTTACTTTGTCAAAAAAACAAAACAAAAAACGTATTTTTCAATCAGTTTAAAAAAAAATCCAAAATCCTTTCAAAATTCTAAAAATTTAATTTTTCAGAAATTCCTTCGAAAATTGTTAAAATTGCGAAATTAGAATAAAACTTATAAAAAGCAAGTTATTTTAATTTATTGAAAAATTGTCACCTTTTTTAAATAATAATATTCTCTTCGTATTCTATAATTATTATGATTATTTTTTTTTCTTGTAAAATTAAAAAGGGTTCCTCCTCCTTCTTTCTTAAAGGGTCCTTAAATTTAATGTAATTTTATACGAGTATGATTGAGTGAGAACTTTTAAACAATTCACGAAAAATGAAGTCATAGGAGGGTGGTTGTGACAGCGATGAAAAGTCATAAAATGAGCTTGATTTGACTATCAAAAATCGATATGTATAACCCGGACTACGAAAAGGCACCTATGATCAGGAAACTCGATTTTTATTTTTTGATCGAAATTTATGGAAAAAAGAACGCCCTTTCCAATGAAACAAATCGCAGACTTCAGCACAAAAATTCAAAAAAAAAAAAACAGTGTACAAACGAGACATTGCAATAAATGATGAAAGTTGAACTTTTAGCTTTCAACTGAAATATCTCGAATGCTTTGCTTTTTAGGAAAAAAACTGTACTCTACATGAAGAATATCTTACAGTCTACAATTTATGTTTTATTCATTTTTTTCGTAGAACCCTTCTTTTGGTCAGAAAACTGACTTTAAGTATCAAAAGTTATCAAAAGCTTTCAACAAAAAATTCAAATTGTGAAAACGTTCTCTCGAATAGTTTCTCTGTGAAGATGTGTATACCTTTCCGTACTCTCTCATTCCGAATCAGTGAAAAATCACCGATAAACAGTCAGAATTGCAGCACAGGAAAAATCAGTGAAATTCACTGATTTTTAGTGATTTTTCTCTGATTATTCAAAGAATTTCCCAGATTTTTCAGTAAATTCATAAATATTAGTATCACTGAGTTTTCAGTGAATTTTCACTGATTTTCAGTAATTTTCTTTCACTGACTGACTTGCTTTCAGTGAAAAAATTTTCCCTGATTTATTACTGTGCTGTTATTTTGACTGTTTTCCAGTGATTTTTGATAAATTTCCCTGATTCAGAAATGAGAGAGTAGTCCAGATCACTTCGATTTTTCAAATATTGAAGGTTCCCCATTATTTCAATTTTTGAATGAATGAAAAAAAAATCGTTGAAAAAGGTGGTTGAAGAGATTTTTCTCCTCAACATCCTTCCTCAAAAAAATCGAATGGTCTGAAAGACGCAGAGAGAACTTTATTTAAAGTCATGAAAAAGTGTTTAAAATAAGTACTAAATCTTCTTCAGAAAATGGTCTTAAAACATTCTGTAGATCCTGTCGTTCACCACTAAGTATTTTATCTTGTTGTGTTTTTATTTTAATTTTTGGTGATTTTTTTCTTTTTTCTTTCGCTGATGGAAAAGGTTTACTCACTCCTTCCCCCAAGCTCAAACTATCTATTTTTACCGATTTTTGACGTTTTTTGTAGACTCAAATATTATCAACCTAAAATTTAAATGAAGAAGAATTTTTTGCTGAGCTACCGAGGATTAAAGAATATGATTGAAAATTTTTCCGAAAGCTCAATTTCAGCAAACATTTTTTATTCAAATTTCAATCAATTTCACTGCAATATTATCCACTTAGAAAATTATCTAAATTAGTATAAAGGTACCCGAATAAGTACTTGGCGAATTTGTTCGCAACCTGGTTAAATTACTTATTCCATCCGAAACATAAAAGTACCTATGTACCACGTACCTGTATTTATATCGCAGCACAGATGGAAGACGACTAAAACCTACTGCTAAAACGAGTAGTTAAAACTATAACGCTATAATTAGCAAGATGTGGTCGCGTGTAATAATCGCGATAAAGTACCCGATAATGGTATTCGGAGATGATATAACAAGGTGTTGAAAATGTTTCCCTTTTTTTTCTCTCTCTCTCCTTCCGAAGCAAAAAATTAAACCTAGTTGAAATTTCGTACCGCTACTATTTTTATTTTCAATCATCTCGGACGATGAAGGTAATAATTCATTAGGGTAGGTATTTAGTTGATAGCCTCGGGTATCATAGAACAGAAGTAGGAGAAAAAAGCGTGCATAATTGTATCTACGAACGATTACGCGCGTGCGTTGTTCATTATTTTCAACGGCCAGCTCGCCATCATCATCGTACTTATACAGAAGTGATTGAAATTATGAAATTCAATAAAATTACCCCGTTTGGTTTACCGGGGCAAGTAGCTAACGAGAGGAGACTTGCTACCGCTCTGTTTAAAACCAGTCGTTCAAACAGCTGGCTCTTTCGTGTTTCGACTTATTGGTTATAATTTTTCCATTTGGAAGACACACAGAACGATAATTTGACTAACGATGGTAAGACGAATGCGAACCGAGATTCGAACTTTGTAAAATTTAATGCATTTATTACCCTCCTGGTTTTTACGACGCAAGAATGATATTGCACTTTTAGAACAACTTTTATACCCATACAATGTAAAATACAAAAAATCATGGAAGATTTCTGTATGGAAAAAACCCACCATCTACCGATCGGAAGAAAGTGGCTGTTGTTTTTTTTTTTTTTTCTAAAGAATAAGTTCAAATTGTTGAATCTTTTGTCGTGGTTGGTGTACGCGTATACTCGTTTTATCAAATTAATTGCAGTTGGTTATTTATGGACGATGCGCGAACGTTTCGTTCACTTCTTATTAACACTAATTGGCGTCATGTTTTCCACAAAAACAATCCCAACTCCTTGCATATGTAATTTCCAGCATTATTCACTAATGTGGGCATCCCGAGAACCCGAAGAGCCTACGTAAAGAGGAAGCAAAAGTATACGTTACAGGTCGGTGAACAATTGGAATACCAAGATGCGTAGGTGGGCTGCAAAGGTACGAAATATTTAGAGAAATTTTCATTTTTTCGATCGAATTTCACATCGCGACCGGCGTATTAATAATTTTCAAAATATTATTGTTCACTTTTGACCTCGAGTATCGGTTTCAACAGAGCTAGAACGAGGAGATTTCTTCCTATGGTAGAGATTTCAATCTGAATTAATTACCATTTGGTATGAAGTGTACTGGGCTGTGCAAGTTTGTTGTTGTGGGCAAATTCTGCCATGTTGGAAAATTACGTAAGTACGTATGGTAACCAATGAAATGTGTGTTGGCGGTTCAATTGTAAAATGGTGTCTTTGTAGGATTTGGAATAAAGAGACGTCCCAGTTTGATACCATCTTTTTTTCTCTCGTTGAAACCGGCCTTGATATATATAAAAATTTTTTAGATGTAATTTTTTTTGAAAAAATTGCAGTTATTATTGTCGTTAGAATAAAATTCATTGAACTGCTTCAAAATTTACTTTGCGAGGGAAGTTTTGTTCTTGAAACCTATTCTGCTATAAATTTATGAAATTATATAAAATTTTGCAGAAAATAAAAACGAAAGGATAGCTGACTCCCCTCTATTTTCCCCAGTTTCCATTTGCGTAAAAAATCTATACGATTTGAAAAAATTATGAATTTTGCAACAAAATCAAACAATTTTTCCTTTCAAGTTTTGAAAACAGGAGAAAATTGCTTTTGCTTTTGAATATGGAAAAGAAATGTTTGGAGAAGTCGTTTGCAAACAATTTTTCGGTGTTTAGGTATTGAATGGCTTGTTTTTTCGTTTGTAATTAATTTTTTTCATGAACGATCCACGTTTGATCGAATTATTTCCTGATTAACTCATTTTTGATCAATAGTGCATAAACAACTCGTGTTTGATAAAATCGTTCGCGAACGACTCGTGTTTGATGAAATTGTTTGCAGATGATCCACGTCTGATGAGATGGTTCATATATGACTACTGTTTGATCAAGTCGTTCGCGAACGATTTTCTAATCTGTGATCGAATCATTCACTGAAAATTCATATGCATTTAATTATCATATTTGAACAATTTCTATCTATGTAAATCGTTCACGAATCACTCTTGTTCGATTATATCGGTCATAAGCATTATTCTCATCTGTGATAAAACCGTTCATTAACAATTCCTGTTCGATCAAATCATTCACGAATAACTCATGTTTGATTAGATCGTTCACAAGTGATTCTATCATTTGTGAGAAAATTGTTTACGAATGATTCATGTTCGAACAAATCGTTCGCGAACGACTCATGTAACTATTATTAAATCTGGTTCAATTTGAAATCTAATCTAATCGTTCACGAATGATTCATATTCAAAGAAAAACAATTCGTTCGTGAACGACCCTTTTTGAATCGAATCTATGTTGAAAAATTCTTAACTGTGATCAAATCGTTTGCGAACGACTCATATATCATTAAATCAGGTTTACTCTGTGATCAAATCGTTTACGAATGAATCATGTTCAAACAATTCGTTCGTGAACGACCCTTTTTCAATCGAATCTGTCTTGAAAAATTTTCAACAATGATCAAATCATTCGCGAACGGTTCATATATCATCAAATCAGGTTTAATCTGTGATTAAATCGTTCACGAATGATTCATGTTCAAACAATTTGTTCGCGAACGACCCTTTTTGAATCGAATCTATCTTTAACAATTCTCAACAGTGATCAAATCGTTCGCGAATGATTTATGTTCGAACAAGTCGTTCACGAACGACTCATATATCATTAAACCACGTTTAATCTGTAATTAAATCGTTCACGAATTGTTCATGTTCAAAAAATTCGTTCTTAAATGACCCTTTTTAAATCGAAACTGTGTTGAACAATTCTGAACTGCGATCAAATCGTTCACGAATAATTTATGTTCGAACAAATCGTTCGAGAACGGCTCATATATCATCAAATCAGGTGTAATCTGTAATTAATTCGTTCACGAATGATTCATGTTCAAACAATTTTTTTATGAACGACTCTTTTTGAATCGAATCTATGCTGAACAATTCTCTGCAGTGATCAGATCGTTCGCGAACGGCTCATATATCAACAAATCAGGTGCAATCTGTAATTAAATCGTTCACGAATGATTCATGTTTCAAACAATTCGTTCATGAACGATTCTTTTTGAATAGAATCCATGTTGAACAATTCTCTACAGTGATCAAATCGTTCGCGAACGACTCATATTACGGGTGCTCGATTAATTATGGCTCCTCCCGATACTTTTATGTCAGAAATCGTAAGTTGGCAATACTTCGTTCAATTAACAAATCGAACGAAGTATTGCCAGCTTACGATTTTTAACATAAAAAGTATGGGGGGGGGGGAGGGAGCCATAATTAATCGAGCACCCGGTATCATCAAATCGGGTTTGATCTGTGATCAAATCGTTCGCGAATGATTTATGTTCAAACAATTTGTTCGCGAACGACTCTTTTTGAATCGAATCTATCTTGAACAATTCTTAACAGTGATCAAATCGTTCGCGAATGATTTATGTTCAAACAAATTATTCGCGAACGATACATATTCAATCAAATCTGTTTTAAACAATTCTCGTCTGTAATTAAATCGGTTCCGAATTATTCTTCTTCGATCAAATTGTTTGAGAATAATTCTTTTTTCTTTGATCAGATCGTTCAAGAATGACTATTGTTTGATCAAATCGTTCGTGAATGATTTTTTTTTATCGGTGATCAAATCACTTTCGGACGAACGAATCATGCGCAATCCAATTATTTGCATTGTTTTTTCTTCTGCAATCAAATCGAAATCATTCACAAAATTTGCTCATTTTTAATATTATTGTTCGTGAATGGGTCATATGTACGATGGAAGGTATCTAACCATAGGCGGAGATAAGGGGGGGCATGGGGGGGCTGAAGCCCCCCCAAATGTTGAATTAGCCCCCCCAAATCATTTTCGTGTGTATCAAATGAGCACGAAATTTCGTTGAAAAACTTTGAAAAGGATGCAATTTTTACTCCAAAGTAATGGAGTTTTTCATTCAACAGACCTTTAAAAATGGAATTATTTTCTTTCTGGAAATCAGAAATTTTTCAAATCTTAGCCCTCGCTTCGCTCGGGCATGTGGGACCTTTACTTTTCAAGAAATAACTTCAATATGACGAATTCCGAATTCTTCTTTCGATCAAATTGTTTGAGAACAATTCTTTTTTCTTTGTATCAGATCGTTCAAGAATGACTCTTGTTTAATCAAATCGTTCGTGAATGATTTTTTTATCTGTGATCAAATCACTTTCAGACAAATCATGTTCGATCAAATCGTTCACGAACTAATCATGCTCAATCTAATTATTTGCATTGTTTTTTCTTCTGCAGTCAAATCGAAATCATTCACAAAATTTGCTCATTTTTGGTATTATTATTCGTGAATGGGTCATATACGATGGAAGTTGTCTAACAGATAGCAAAAGTAGTAAAAGTAGCGAATTTGTTAAAAATTTCAAAAAAAAAAAGTTATGAAAAAATTTAGAGTTCCAACAGATCACTCTTTCTAAACACTGAATTGATGAAAAAAATGGTAGTATTTCAGCTTGTGAAAATATTTTTAATCGAGAATTTTTGCGCTCGCTTTGTTCGGGTCTGATTAGTAAATTAAGAAATAGGTGCTTGAACTTACACTATCTTAACAGAATGATTATTGAATTTCATCACAAAAACCACCTCATCGATTCTCTAATATTGAGGCAAGACGAAAAAATTGCAGATGATTCCCCAGAATTTATCAATTTAAAGCGCGTATTTTTCATTTTTTTTTGGGGGGGGGAGCAATGAATAGCGAGAAAATTACAAACTTTAGCCTGAAAAATCTGAATTTTAATTCTCACGATTCGATAGACATTTTGACTTGTGATTTGTTTCATTTTTGAAAATTTTTCATATTCGAAATGAATAATTCAAGTTTTCAAGTTTTTATGTGTGTGTTTGTCGGGGGGGGGGGGGGTGTCTGGCAATTTTTAGAATTTAATTTGAATAAATTTTGTTGGTTGTAAAGAAGGTTTCTGATAATAAAAAGTGGTAGATAATTTTAAAAAAAGAAAATTTCTTGGACACCATTGATAAATTTTTTCGCAGCCGACTCGTATCCTGTGAAATCGTTCGAAAATGACTCACATCAGACTCACTCGTACATGATTATGCAATTAAAAGATGAAATTTTTGATAAATCTACTATGTAATCGTGAGAAGAATTTATGGAAAACTGCATCCGAAAATGATAACGATACCATATGCGGAATAAATATATCACACACATTGATAATTCAACTGAAATTATCATAGAGCCAGAAATTTTTTAAAAACGAATTATCATATATAGCTACGAATGTATTATGGTTTTTGATTAGCAGCTGAAATGGGTCTTCGGTGACTCGGTATTCGACTAATGGTGATATATGCCTATTCGCTTTTAAATACTTACTCACACAACCAAAACACACTTTGGCATTATGAATCCCTTGAAAGATATCGAATATCTTGAGTAGTACGTATATAAATGTTTACTTGTAAGTAGATTCGGGAAAGGCTTCAGTTACGTAGTGTCCCAAAGGTGGAATGTGAAATAATAAATCGAAATACTATATCTACATCCCGCTGGGTTACTAACTGAAATTTCTACTATTACAAAAGAATTAATAGCGATTAAATTGATCTGTTT
Source organism: Pseudococcus viburni (assembly GCA_033439095.1). Lineage (NCBI taxonomy): Eukaryota > Metazoa > Arthropoda > Insecta > Hemiptera > Pseudococcidae > Pseudococcus > Pseudococcus viburni. The sequence continues at coordinate 22,132 of JAVBJF010000567.1, read as the reverse complement.
TTAACTGTCTTGAAAAAGGGGTAAAGGCGCACGGTGGTTCAGACTTCAGATGCGAAAGACCCAGTGTGACGAAAAAAGACAGAATGATGGGGAAATCTAGTACCCAACCTAGGCATTATCACATTGCAAGATCGGTTCACCGAAAACGTTTGCATGGTAAGCATACCTACTCGTGGCAGTGTATAATTTTTACCTACTCTGTAACAGGTTTATTAATTGGGATGACACTTAAGTGTCGTTTAAATAATTATCAACCGTATGGTATTCTCGGGATATAGAGACGCAAGAATTAATATCTAACGTTTTATCTGATATTACTTTTTTTTTCTTCTCCACGCGTATTCACAATGTATAAAAGAAGTTCGTATATAGTTTAGAATTATAAATTGGATTGGTTTTTATATTCTACAATTTCGAATGCAATAATTTAACGCTTAAACGAGGTTCGAAAATTGCGCGATAATTTATACGCGAACGAATGGCATGTCGTGGTGGCTCGTTTTAAACGAGTATTTTTTTTATAAATTCGCCTCAATTAATTTGATTTGATTGGTTATGTGTGGTTGGTTGTATGGTGGTTCTTTCAAAACGATAATTATTAATTGGTTGGGAAGTAATTATTGGCTGATGTGTTCGTCCTCATGTGTATAATTTTTGATTATCTTATGAGCTGTTTTATTACATAATTGTCGTAAAAAATTACGTTTTGGATATTACCGATGTTTATATTCGAATATCGTCGTGTGATGCGAAATAAAAAATTTACTTCGATGATTAATTAAGTATCGGAAATCGATGTTATGGAGAAAGTTAGATGGAGGTACAGACTACGAAGTGGCGTTTTCGTATATTTATAAAGCGCGCCTTCGTTCGGTTCAAGTTTGATATCGTTATTAATTGGAATGTAAGTGTCGTTAGGTTATGAAAATGTTGGATTATGTTAAAGTTTTCTAATCGAGTTTTACGCCTGTATTAATATGACTGCGGTGTGATGAATGATGGCAGTGTCACGAGGGCATTTGTGTATTTGTCTGAGACGTGTTTGTGGTTTTAAAATGTATTTTTTTTTGGTTTCGCTGTTTTTTTTTTAAAATGTTACGAGGTACGAAGAATTTTTTTTAAATTTATATTTTTGTGGGGGGGGGGGATGTTTACGATTTTGGCGAGGAAATTTAGATGGGAAATTTTTCGTGCGAGGGGAGAGAGAAATTATCTGTTCTTTTACTTTTTATAAAAAGGAAGAGTGTGAGGTAGGCACCATTCTTTAATATTTTTTTTACTAATTGAAATTTTTTGATTGATTATGATATCTTTCTGATATCAATAATTTTTGTCATCAGTCAAAATCAGGCACCAATCCGTGTGAAAAAAATTTACTTGAAGGGGGATTAAATTTTCGATACCAATTCAGGAATTAAATCAAAGAGGGGACAAACCAGGTCGGTGACTAAAATTTCGATATCAGAAAATTTCAAAAACTGAAGTTTTTGCTATTAAAGATTCAAAAATGATATAATTTTTGAACAATTTTTCGAAAAAAATGAAATATTATCTAATGAAAACGAATGAGCAGATATATTATCCGTGGGAAAACAATTTCTTTTCTGAAAAATGATGTTTAAAATCCATAAAAATAGTTATTTTCAAAAAAAAATATTTTCTAGAAATTTTCGATCCTGAGGGATAGAAGAAAAATTTCTTCTTACATCCATGCTAGGCTAAAATATGAGATTTCAACAAATTAGTGATTTTTTATTAAGTACCTATACCTGTTTTATTCGGTTCTACTATAGACTATCACGTTCTTTATTTGACTCGTCCACTTTAGAACCATGGGATTTCAAAATCACAAGTTTCTGAAGTTCTTATCTCAAGTGTTCAAATTTTTATTGCAGAAAATTTCAAAGAACGGCTCAAACATTTCGTCATGGGTGATAGAAATATTGATTGGAAAATACTTGAATTTTTATCAATTTTGGAAGTTTTTTAAATAAAAATTATTCATATTTTTGAGTTTAAAAGATTCGAGTTTTATAAAATTTTGAATTGACAAAGTACAAAATTGAAAATTCACAACAAAATACGTATTCAAAAGCTTTCAAAATTTGCTTATTGTACAAATAATTGGTGAGAAGCCTTAGCCTTAAATGCTGAATTGAGAAAAATCAAAGGTCTTTTCGTTTTATATAAGTTTCAATGGTCTCAACATCCCTAAAACAAAACTTTTTTTATGATTTTTTCTAGAGATTCTTTTTCTGAAAATGGATTGATTTTTTGATTTTTTTTAAAAACGTATTTTTTCTGAATGGTCTGGATTCTGAGATTTTTGTGCGATTGAGGTGCAAAATCAAGTTTGAGGTTTTTTCAAAAGTTTCAAATTCGAAATTAAAAATCCAGAATTGAGAAAATTGTCTGATTAAAAAATTTTCAAGTTCTCAAAATTAAAATTTAGTTTCGAAATTAGTCATTTTTGTGCTTACCAGATTGTAATTCGAAATTCAAAATGAGTTTCCTAAATTATCATGGGCTTGTTTCTGGTTGAAGAAAAAGAGGAGAAGATTTTTTTAAAACTTGTTGAAAAAACCATCTGATTCTATTTTCTTGAAATGTAAAAGTGTGAGATTATTTTTCAACGTTTTGGTTTATTCAAGGTAGTTATAGGTACATTTTTTTTTCTCGTCAATTTTGTTCAAAATTTCTTAATCGACTTTTTCATTGTTGTAAATTCATAAGTATTTAACGGCTCACTTTTAGAATGAATTTTTATTGAATTATCAGATCTTGGCGATGACAGTAATTTTGAAAGTACTTATCAACACAGAAAGATTTTAAAAAGCCCTTGATATAGATTTAAGAAGAGATAAATTTGTGTAAATTATAGTAATTAATTATATTTGTACCTAATATTTAATTTGAATTTTTTATCAATAATTTTTTAAAAATTTGACTTTAAATTTAAAAATTTCAAAAAGAGCATATTAATAAATGAGTATTGTGAAAATTAACGTCACATCTATGACGAAAAAAAGAGAAGACTTTTTTTTCTTCAAAATATAATATCTACGATTAATTCTGCAAAGAAATTAATCGCGGAATTAATCGCAGCCCAAAAATGCTCGGAAAAACTGCGGATTGATTTTTTTGGGATGAAAATCCATCCCAATGATCATTTTGGCCTAAAAAACTAGAAAAATACGTGCGATTAATTCTGCGATGAAAATTCATCCCAAATTAATCGCAGCCCAAAAATTCTCGGAAAAATCGCGGATTAATTTTTTGAGATAGGTACCTAAGTAAAATCCATTCCAATGATCATTCCGGCCTCAAAAACTAGAAAAATACTTGCGATTAATCCTGCGATGAAAATTTATCCCAAAATAATCGCAGCCCAAAAATGCTCGGAAAAACTGCGGATTGATTTTTTTGGGATGAAAATCCATCCCAATGATCATTTTGGCCTAAAAAACTAGAAAAATACGTGCGATTAATTCTGCGATGAAAATTCATACCAAATTAATCGCAGCCCAAAAATGCTCGGATAAATCGTGGATTGATTTTTTTTTGGGATGAAAATCCGTTCCAATGAACACTCCGGCCTCAAAAACTAGAAAAATACGTACCTAATGCGATCTCTTGTTTTGTGTTAAAATGTGACATTTCATTTAATTTTCATCTTTTACTTGAAAGTGTATCGTCATTGGAATTTCAAATCACTGTTTATTTTTTACCTGTAGTTGAAAATCGGTTGATTAATTTTTAAATTAAAATTTTAGATTCTGATGATGATAGTTCCTAAAATTCTAATTTTAGGTAAGTAAGCATTTTCTTTTTTTGATAGCTCAACCAACGATTATTAAGTTGTTGAAATTTCAGAAATAAATTCTACGATTCTCCTGAAAGTGAAACATATCCACGATTTTACCTATATAAAGGCAGGGTCTTTTTCTATTTTTTTTTTCACAAAAAACTTATTCTTCAGCTCTATGATTTTATTTTTTTAAGTAAATAAAATTTTTCTAAATTTTTTGACTAAAATCTAGATTTTAGGTTGAATATTATTTGAAATCAAGTGGAAATTGAAGTTATGGGATTTTATTAAACAAGTTGGTACTTATGTTGGAAAATACTCCATGCAAATCAAGTACAGTTCATTTTTGTTAAAACTCTTCAATTTTTTGTCATTTTTCATTATTTCTGAGAAATTTGATCTTTTATTTTCAGTTACTCCACATTTCGATGTACTCTCGATGTTTTCACTCTTCTTTATACGAACTCGAAATCAATTGTCGTTTAGTTTTCTTCACTTTCACACCCGAATCAAGCTCCATACATAGGACACGAAGTAATATCATTATTACAGATTTTAAAATCACCCTCCGGGTTCTTCTACCAACTGGAATTTACTCGTTACTCGAGGCTGGTTCTCAAATAACATCGCGTGGTTTCAGGGATCTCATTAACGATACAACCGAGAGGAGTTAATTTTTAAAAAATTAACCAAACAGGACTCAACAAAGTAGATACTTACACCATTCGACGAAAATGACTTTTTTTAAATAATTAAAATTCTAAGTGTAGGCTATACTGTGTGTGCGTAAATACGTATGGCTAAATATCGACGAAAGGTGATTAGCGATTAATGATTGATGATTTTCAGAACTGTACGTATTTCGCCTTGGTATATTTTTTCAATGGGTAATCTTTTTTCCTCTCCAAAGCTTACCTACCTGTCACATTTTTCGAGTATGATTTTCTTTACTTTAATACGTTTGGCCAGCGGATAGGTTTTTATAACTAGGCAAGTTGTAATTACGATGCTGCTGCTGCATCGAAAAAAGGGTTTTTTCTCTTCAAAACGATGCTTGGTAGTTCTTATAAGCGCTAAATGAAAGAATAAAATGGATCTTATTCAAGGTTTGTTTACATTAATATCCTAGGCTAATTACGGTTCCGTCTTAGTCATAATGTATTACAATGTTCCGACGTTGGTTGCTCGGGTTAAATAATTGATTTTCGGAAACCTAAATTCAACCGACTAATTATCTACCATAGTTAATGAGGTTTTTTGCTGTTTTTTTTCATATACAAACTGTGAATATACGATATCCATAGACTAGATCCTAATTATTTTTGCCGAAAATGGGATTTTGACGAATCAAGTATAAATTTATTCCAATTTTTCTACTTAAAATTTTTTTATTTAAAAAAAAATTATTCTCATCCTTTTTTTTAATTTTTAAATTTTTAATTTCTTCCAATTGCATTTTATTTTTATTTGAATTTTCTCAAAAAATTTTTCAATATTGATTTTTAAAATTTTTTTACTTTATCGGTGGGCTATTCCATACTAAAACATGCCAAAAATGGAGTCGGGTCTTCCGATTTCGGGAAATTTTTTTTACGAGTTTTCGTTGGTGGTCTATTCACAAAACCTCGAACATTTCTTTTCTAACCCTCAAGGGGGCGGTGAATAGGCGGGTCTCGAAATTTTTATGCAATTGCAATTTTTAGCCAAATTACTCAACTTTGAAGGCTCGTATCTCGAGACAGGTTGTACCTGGGGAAAAACTGTTTGCAGGGTCTGAAAGATAATTAATAGGAAACTCAAAAACGATAATCACATTTTGAAAAGCTCAAAGTTGAACTTTGGTGGTGAAAGCTCAACTTTCATGATAAGAACAAAAGATGAAAGCTACCGTTTAAAAATCTGAAAAAATTACAGTGAGTAGCCCTTTTTACTTTTTTTTCAACCAACAAATTTTTAAGATGGGATCTCCAGACCCCTGGGGGTGCAGGGGTCCACAATTTCGACCAAAATTCAAAAAAATCTAAAAAGTAAAGTAACACATCGATTACTACTAATTCGAAGGCGCTGATTTCGAATTGTACTCAGTTTTTTCATTCGACCCCTCTGAACCTCCTCTATTAGCCTCCTTGATAGGGTCAGAATTCAAAAAAATGAAAAATAACGTGTGACCTGTTGTTCGTTAGGTTTTTGAGGGCGCTGAGTTCGAAAATTTGCTTATTTTTTGGATTTGACCCTCTAGTGCCTCTCTAGCTCTCCAATTTTGGGAAAAACCATGTTGAGAAACGAAAATATCAAGTGGTATATCGATTATAACTAATTTGAGGGCGTAAAATTCGAATATCAACTTACTTTTCGATCCGACCCTTTCCCAGTAATTTTTTGAAATATTCGATTCCGTATTGATCACCTAAGACTGGAGGAAGGGGTCTATTGGAGCACGGGGAGGGGGTCGGATCAAAAAGTAAGTCGATATTCGAATTTTACGCCTTCAATTTAGTTTGAATCGATATGCTACATGATATTTTCGTTCCTCAACATATAGTTTTTCCCAAAATTGGAGAGCTGGAGAAGCACTAAAGGGTGAAATCCAAAAAAATAAGCAAATTTTCGAACTCAGCGCCCTCAAAAACCTAACAAATGACAGGTCACACGTTATTTTTCATATTTTTGAATTCTGACCCTATCAAAGAAGCTTGTAGGAGGGTTCAGAAGGGTCAAATGAAAAAACTGAGTACATTTTCGAAATCAGCGCCTTCGAATTAGTAGTAATCATTGTGTTATTTTACTTACTCGATTTTTTTGAATTTTTTTAAAATTGTGGACCCCTATACCCCCAGGGGTCGAGAGATCCCATCATGAAAATTTGTTCCTTGAAAAAAGAGTGAAAAGGGCTACTCACTGTAATTTTTTCAGATTTTTAAACGGTAGCTATCATCTTTTGTTCATATCATGAAAGTTGAGCTTTCACCACCAAAGTTCAACTTTGAGATTTTCAAAATATGATTACTGTTTTTGAATTTCCTATTAATTATCTCTCAGACCCTGCAAACAGTTTTTCCCCAAGTACAACCTATCTCGAGATACGAGCCTGAGGGTTAGAAAATAAATGATCGTGGTTTTATGAATAGACCACCAACGGGAACTTGTAAAAAAAATTTGAGCGAAATCGGAAGACCCGACTTCATTTTTGGTCTGTTTTAGTGTGGAATAGCCCAGGTATATTTTTTAATTCCTTTCAACTCGAATTTTTTTCCAATATAATTTTAAAATTTTTTCTCAAATTTTTTCAGCTTAAAATTTTTTTTTAAATTGTAACTTTCTTGAATTTTTCCTCAGTTTGATATATTTTTAAAAATTTCAACCTCACGTTTCTCAAAATTTCTTTCGACTCAATAATTAGAAGAATTTTTCTAAAATATCAAATTAAAATATTTTTCTTAAAAATCAAAATTAAAAATTTTTTGAGAAAATTCAAATTTTAAAAAATTTACTCTAAAAAAATTTAAAATTGGAAACCATTTTGGAATTGTATTTAGTGAAATTGAAAAAAATTAGAGTTTAACTTGGAATAAATTTGAACGTAGATCGTCGAAATCCCATTTTTGGCAAAAATAATTAGGAACTAGTATCCATAATCCTACCGTACACGACTACATATGGAAACGACAGGTATAGCAGGACGATAAGATTTGAAATTTCTTTGTTACAAAAATACGAGTACACTACACGTATATTACAACATATGAAAGATTTTTTCCCTTTTTTTTCGCATTTACCTCGAACAAAAAAAATGCTACTGAAGTATTCCTTTTGTTAGAAAATTTTTATCTTTCTATTTGAGACTAAATTGATTCGTCCGGATGCGCTTCAGTGCACCTGTAACAGTCGAAAATGAGAATTTTTTTTACCTTCGACAAAGCTCCGATCATAACGTTAAATTGTATCTGGTATTTACACTATCAGCAAAAAGCTCCTTAGGATCTGGCGTATTACTCTGGTTGATTTGCTCTCAACGTTGGTACCTATCGTAGGTTATTTTTTCTTTCTTTCAAAATTAGGTTTCTTTTTTATCGCTTCGTTCGAAGTATCTGGGCGAGATATGTTTAATTATTAGCTTATGATACAATGTATTTAAAAATTATAACGGTGGGGTTGCGGATCACCGTTGGTGGGTTCTTTCACCTCCTGTCCTTCTTATCGAACCGTGTACTTTGTAGCTGGATTATTTATCAAACGAAATTTATAGCCACGAAATTTTTATTTGTTTATCGAACGCATCTTAATAAGGTTAATTTAAAAAATTTTCATATGGCGAGTATACACTATACAAGCTAATTTGTTATAAGTTAGGTCTACCTACTTAATTATCTGTTAAATGAACATCCCGGTTTTAAGTACGCGAGCTCATACAATGTAAGAAATTCGGCATATTAATTATAGGCTTTCAGCGAATATGCTACACACGCTGTAATGTAAAGTATGCCGAGTTTGTAGTCCAATTACTACAGCTAACGTAGTCTATCTTTATTCTACCTACACGATACACCTAAGTATGAGTTTCGGAGACTACCTTGTTGTAAAGTACATTAGATATACACACTTTTTGTGCACACCTATATCGATTTATTTGCTATGCTGTTTAATAATTTCAAAATTGGCCGCTTAAATTATACGTCAGCGATGGGTACGTGTTATTAAGCGCCAATTTGTTATCTGGAAGCAATTTTCAACAAAGTCTGGTAGGCAAATTTTTTATAATGAATTTTTTATAAACGGTTCCGATGCATGTTTGCTTAGCTGACGAATAACAGATTAGTTTACAATGGACCAATGAACGTGTTGTCGAATATAATGTATTGACGTGTTTATATACTGATTAGATATTTATTTTTTGTAATTAATTTTTGTATGATTTATAATTCATCGCAAAGATTGGGTAGAGACGAGGAGTAGAAGAGGGAGAGGAGTTGTGAATCGTTTTGTGATTTGAAAAGTTCATCTATATCAGTTACAAGGAGATATCCTAACCAGCAGTGAAATTTTAGCCCGAAACAAAAATAAATCGAAAATACATCATAAAAGTACTCCTTGTTCGAAATTTCTGATGCTGAAGTTCATTTCTCGAATTTTGGCGAATTTCTGAAATTTTAAAATTACTCTATGAGGTAAAATTTTAAAATTTGATCTAATAATCAACAAAAAAAGCTTAAATTATATATAGAACCTATTTTCGACCTCCTGAATAGATTGAAAGAGGTTCAGAGACGTTTTGGACCTGCAGAAAATTTTGGAATTTTCTAGCACTGGAGGGAAGTCTATAAAAATGGTTCGTATGAACTTGAGTATCTAAAAACTCAGATTACAGCAAAGTACTATTTGTGGATCAGGTTTTTCTGATTGCCCAAAAGATCCTGAAATTTCGAGTTTCAGGTAAAACTAAATGCAGCATCTGAAAGAGTTGAGTTTTTACTACCTACCAAAATACCTTTGTTTCAAATTTTTGCCATGAGTCTTTTGCCTGTGGGAATTTTTCCCCCAAATCTCCCATTTTTTTGAATTTTTCAGGTAGTCCCGTTTGCGGATCACACCATTCGCAAACATTCTGAACTATAATTTTTCAAAAAAAAAAAATTCTATGGAAAGTTACTTCCTTTTACATCATATTACGGATTTGATAAAAAAAAATCAATTGTCATGCGATGGTGAATTTTTTCTTAAACATCAATTTTTCGCATTTAAAATGTCTTAAAAATGATTTAATTATTTTTCTGCTTTGTTATGAAGAAAACTACTAATTAAAGATATGTAATGGGTAATCTGGTGGTTCATCAACGGAAATTTTTATAGTGAATTTTTTTTTTGGAATCTCCTACAAGTGCGTAGGAAAAATTACATTTCACTGGTAAAATTTTGGGTTGCTTCAGCTTCAAGCTTTCGATCATTTCAAAAAAAGTACTGTTGACGTTTGAAAAATAAGCGTTTTATTCTTAATTTTTGGCCAAAGAATTGCGAGTTTTTGAAAAAAATTGAATTTTACTGATAGAAAATTACACATATAGAACATGACTAATCAGCAATTTTCCAATTTTGAGGATTACTTCAAGAAGATATTCACGAAAAAAATGATTTGCAACCAGCATTTTTCTCAATACTACTGTGGAGATTCCGGACACTGCTTGAGGTGGACATTTCAGTGTGGCGTTCAGTGGACCTTTTTTTTTTTTTTTTTTTTTTTAATATAACGCCATATACAGCAACTAAGGCTAGAGGCGTGTGGGAAAGGGGGTTACGTCAAAGTAGGGATTTTAGATTTGTATTGGAGAGGAATGTTAAAATTTTTTGAATATGTTGGGAGGTATCTTTCAAAATTTCTGTGGGGGTATTAGAATTTGTTAGTGTGAGCCTTTCTTTTTGAAATTTGGGGCATTGAGTGAGAATGTGAAGAGTGGTGATTTGAGTGTTGCATAAATTACAAATGGGAGGTGGGTCTTTTTTAAGAAGGTATGCGTGAGTTAGGAGAGTGTGCCCTGTACGTAGTCTAGTGAAGATGATGTCAGCTCTTCGAGAAATGTTATTGAAGGAATTTCTGGGAGTGTGTCATCTTTGATGGTTTTGAGTTTGTTAGTAAGAGGGAATTTGGTTCCAAAATTGTTGAAAAGAGGAAAGAGTATTTGATTTGATAGTGTTCTTTAGATCAGTTAAGGGTATTGGAATATTTTGAATGGGGGATAGTTGAAGAGCATGTTTAGCATGAGTGTCAGCCATATCATTGCCAGAAATATTTCGATGTGAGGGTATCCAACACAAGACAATTTTTTTGGGTGTGGTGGTAAGGATTTGTAGGATTTCTTGAGCAATAGGATGTTGTTTTTTGGAGGGGTATTGTTGAATTGAGCGTAGAGCAGAGAGAGAGTCTGAGAATATCACTGAATCACTTAGTGAAAAATCAATAATGTAAGTGAGGCAACTTTAATAGCGTAAAGTTCTGCTGATAGAATGGAAAATTGTGGTGGGAGGGGAGTTAAGATTTGGTTGTTTTTATGAATCACAGCGCAGGCAGTAGAGTTAAAGTTTTTAGATCCATCTGTATATAGAGTTTGTAGGTTAGAGAATTTTGTATGAAGTTCTGCAAAGGGACCTTTATGAACAGAAAATACAAAAAAAAATTCAGGTCAGAATTTTTCGAGGCATGGTACATTTTTTTAATAATCTGGCTGGACTATTAGTAGTCTACAATCCAATCGACAAAATGTCCTCTAGAAATCTAAATCAGCGTGCTTTTTTACGGGACAAAAAAATCAGTTGGATTTTTATGTGTTTGGGTCCCATATTCCCGAAAAAGCGTATTTTGGATTTTTGCCCGTGAACAATAAGGGACTACAGATTTAAAGCCTCCATTTTTTCTCATTTTTTAAATTTGGCCAAGGACAAAAATTTTTTTCACAGACTGGTAGCGGACACTCCCCTGACTCTGAATGTATGTCAACTTTCTTGGGCAACGTGCACAATGGGGTGCCATGCCAGCGCCCCTAAAGTGCGATTTTTTGCGAAATTTGGCCATTTTTGGATCAATAATGGCTCCATTGGCGTTATATGGTCTGTGGGACAAAAAAAAACACCGCAGCATCATGCATGGATTCATTCCACACCCATTAAGCCAAAGTTTATGGAAAACGGTAGGCACAATAGATCGTGACGAATTTTTAAAGTTGAGAAAACTCGTCATTTTCGCCCTTTTTTGTTAAAACTGAATTACCGAAAAAATTTCGGAAACTGGGATTGCGACCGATCAAAATGTGTTAAAATTTCACAAGCAGTACGAATATATTAGTGAAAATCTAATTTGAGCATTTTCGAGCGATTTTGAGCCCAAAATTGAGTAAATTTTTTAATATTTTCGAAAAATTGACGTATGATCTATGAAATTGGGGTAGAATTTCACCAAAAACTAAGAAATGTTGACCAAAAATTTTTTGAGCAATTTTTAGAAATTCTGAGCATTGGCCATTTTTTGAGTAAGTATTTTTAAATAACTGACGTGTGACCTATCAAAATGAGATTAAATTTCACGAGCAGCACTAAAATATTCTATATTATTTTTGAGAATTTTGAGCAAAGACCGATTTTTGGGTATTCCCAAATAACTGACACGCGACCCTATCAAAATGGGTGAAAATTTCACTTTAGCCTATATTCTTGAATTTTGACAGAGTGTCTAACAACTCCTGTTCGTCCTGTTTGTACTGTTTTGGGCTGAGTGGTCCTGTTTGTCCTGTTTTTGTACTGTTTTGGGGCTTTTTCAGTGAAAAGTGCTGTTTTGTAACAATTTTGAAATTCCACCCGCCAAAATAGAAAAAAAATTTCAATAAATGATCGTAATTGAAAAAAATTTTTAAAAAATTAAAAAATAGCTAATTTTTTTGGAACTTTTTTTTGAGAGGCCGTTAGTAGCAAAACTGTGCGAGATACTATCTTCCTTGTCCTTGAATTTTTAAAATAAATTTTTTGCTCATTTCTAACAATTATTGAAAAAATTCGTTTCAATTTTTTTTTTGCCAGAATAGGATTTTGGGGGGGGGGTACAAAATCGATCAGAACCGATTTTTTAAAGGTCCTGTTGAAGGTCCTGTTTGTCCTGTTTTGGGGTTTTGAAATTTTGTTAGACACCCTGTTTGACAAATTTCTATCTCTTTTATGACATACAATTTTCTAAAAATATTTACAAAACTGTTATCTGTTCAAAATTTATAAAAACCGCTAACAAAAATTTTGATTGAAATTTCAGGATTTGTGACGGAATTATACACCGTTCTTGAAAGTAAATACCAATTTTTTCAAACACTCAAAAATTTTACAACACTCTAAATTTTCAAAAGTTGATCAAGAAAATTTCGATACACATATTATTTGAATTTTTGGCGAATTTTAACCCCATTCAATTATTTCAAAATAATATTCCAAAATTGGCCTGATGTGCTCAAAATTTTCAAAAAATGCTCAAAAAATGTTGACATCATTTCGATGTTTTTGGTGAAATTTTACTCCATTTTTCTAGGTCACGTGTTAATTTTTGAAAATACTTGAAAATTGACCCAATTTTGAGTTCAAAATGGCTCAAAAATGCTAAAATTACATCTTCACTTATATTTTTGTGCTGCTTATGAAATTTTAACCCATTTTGATAGATCACATGTCAAATATTTGGGGATACTCAAAAATTGGCCTTTGCTCAAAATTCTCAAAAATAAAATAGACGTGATTTGGGCTCAAAATGGCTCAAAAATGTTTAAATTAGATTTTCACTAATATATTCGTGCTGCTCGTGAAATTTTAACCCATTTTGAAGGTCGCAACTCCAGATTCCGAAATTTTTTCCAGTAATTCAGTTTTGACAAAAGGAGACCAAAATGATGCGTTTTCTCAACTTTAAAAATTCGTTAGGACCTATTATGCCTACCGTTTTCCATAAACTTTGGCCTAATGGGTGTAGAATGAATCCAAAATTGATGTTGAGGTGTTTTTTTTTGTCCCGCAGACCATATGACGCTTATGGAGCCATTATTGAGCCAAAAATGGCCAAATTTCGCAAAAAATCGCACTTTACGGGCGCTGGCATGGCACCTCATTGTGCACGTTGCCCAAGAAAGTTGACGTACATTCAGAGTGAGGGGAGTGTCCGCTACCAATCTGTGAAAAAAATTTTGTCCTTGGCCAAATTTAAAGAATGAAAAAAACCGGTTTTTTTAAAAGCTGTATTCCCTTATTGTACAAGGGCAAAAATCCAAAATACGCTTTTTCGGGATTATGGGACCCATACCCATAAAAATCCAACTGATTTTTTTGGCCCGCAAAAAAGCACGCTCAATGAATACTTTTTGCCAGCTGGACTGTAACTATCGGTGAGAATTTCGTATTTAGATTCAATCTGAACCATTATCATCATTTTACAAAGAAAAGTCGTTTTATTTTTTTTCAAAACTCGAACGTAAAAAATTATTCGAATACTTTTTCACCTCCGCATCCGTCCTACCGTTCTGACCTACCACAACAAATAATACTATAATCCGAATCCTCGCAGCTCCACCATTACCACCAAAGAAACTGGGGAAAAAATGCAAATCCATACACACGTAGTTCGAGTATAAATTCAAATGACAGGAATTTTTCGAGCGTGGAATGATCCAGCGATGGCGTATCGAACCCGCTGTAGAAAAATTTTATTTAATTATTTATTCGCATGCTATATGCGTTCTCGGCGGCCCGGTCGAGTTATTCGAACGCGAGTAAAAGCCTCTAAAGTATGAAAATTTTAATCAAGTTTTTATTATTAACGGGTCGGTCGACGATATATAGGTTAACTATATATAGTATTTTGCCTCTTAATTCACATATCAAATATTATGCACAGGATATGAATGAAGCTAATCTGTAATTAAGATTATTTAAAATAATACATTAGCGGTTGATTTATGGCACTTTGTTAAATTATAGGTTCCCGTTACCTAAACGACGCGGCTTATACAGTTAACGCGCTGCTCGGTAAACAATGTAAAAATATTTTTTAAATAGGAAGTATTTTGCCCGAGTTAATTTACATTTTATTTGGCGCGACTTCGACGTTCTCGCAGGTACCTAAGTATACGTACACGTCGACCGAGTAAATGGAATCGCCGAAGTTTACAGACCTAAGCTGGGTATAAAATTACACGCGAATTGCGAACCGAGGTTTGGAAACAATTTGCAAAATATGCACCTTCGTTTTCTTCTCACGAGTAAGGGAATCGTTGCATACACGACGGATAGGAAATCCATATAGTTGGAAGACGAGTTACCATCGGAAGTGCAATTATGTTCCGTCTGCACTGTCGAGATGCATTTTGGCCGTCGCGTCGCTGTTGTCTTTGGTCGATAATGGTAGGAAATTTAATAAACGGTAAATAAATACACAGAAACTCGATATAGTTGGAGGCGATTCGAGCAGCTGGAAATGGCTCGATTGAAAGAGTAAAACACGAAAATGTACCACATGTCTTTAGGTTTTTTATTTACTTAATGTTTGAAATGTCGAACTGGTCGGATTGGGAGATACGTGCGCCACGCCAGCAAATTACCTCTATGAAGGCGAAACCTCGTTCGTATATTAATTTGTTAACTATAAAACACCGGGTTGTTTTGGATTTTTATTTATATAAGAATACGCGCGGCGAACACGCCTTTCAGGTAGAGTTAAAGTTTCACAATCTTAACACTCGATACAAAATCCTATGGATTCTTCCAATCGAACGGCCAAATCGTTTCGAAATGAAAGCTTATTCGCGAAACAATAACGCCTTATCCGTTACACTGTTGGTTTTATAATATGCAAAATTTATATATTGATAACGGGTATGATAAGAGGTTACGCTATTATAAGTTGTTGAATTAATTTAAATATAAAGACTTGCCGGGGTATATATTTTCTTTCTCCGATTTGTATTTGCCGGCCTGACCGGAGGTTTATATCATATTGTTAATACTCAGATATGAAGGTATCGAAGCGAGGGTATATTTTGATCAACGATAATGCTGTTGAGAGAATTTTATATTTATGGATTACCTGCAATGGGTGGCCTATGAGTAACATAATCAGATCATCCATAGGTTTATTGAGGGGTTTTTATGCAGCCCGAAAAAATTTATAAATACCTATAGGTAAGTAACTGACGTGATAATGCATCTATTGTGACAAAATTGCATTTTAAGCTGAAACGTCGAATATTTTATGGACTGGCTGAAACTTTTTTTTTGGAAGGTTTCACAACAAGTAAAAAAAGTGAAAAAAATGCATTTCGGGTCGAAAAATTATGTACTCTCTCATTTCGAATCAGCGAAAAATCACTGATAAACAGTCAGAATTGCAGCACAGGAAAAATCAGTGAAATTCACTGATTTTCAGTGATTTTTCACTGATTATTCAAAGAATTTCACAGATTTTTCAGTGAATTTCATAAATATCACTGAGTTTTCAGTGAATTTTCACTGATTTCCAGTGATTTTCTTTCACTGATTTGTCTTCAGTGAAAAAAATTTCACTGATTTTCTCCTGTGCTGCAATTCTGACTGTTTTTCAGTGATTTTCGGTAATTTTCACTGATTTATAATTGAGAGAGTACATTGTACTTAATAATTACTCATTTTACTCCCTTCCTCATGTTAGAATAGACCAACTCATTTTTTCCCAAAAATTGGTTTTCGATCATCTGATTATATTCTTTTCTACTCTAAGTTTTTTCAATCTCAATGTCTTTCAATTATTGAGTTGGAAGGAATTTTGAAAAACATGAAGTTGGCATTTTTTATGCAAAATTCAAAATTTGAAGAAAGTTTAGGGAAATTTTTTTTAAATGATTGATAAAAATTTCAAGTTGAAAGATATTAGTTGAAAAATATTGAAAAAATCAAAGTTGGAAAAATTATGAGAAAATTTATATATTACCTAACTACTTTTAAAATTTTAGTATTCATTAAAAAATTTCCCAACTTAAATTTCTTTAGGTATATTTTTTTCATCTATATATTTTTTAAATTTCCTCCTGCTCCAGGGGTGGGAACCTTTGTGTAGCAGGTGTAGGGTGTAGTACGATGCTACATCCAGAAACAGCTCGTTACTCCTGGAAAAAGATAGCTACACCCGGAAAATTTTCAATTTCTTACAATTTACACGCAAATTTTTTTCAAATAAGTACATATTTAATACTATAAAAACATTTTTTTTACGCAAAGTTGACAATATATTCAGATGAAAAGAAATCTGTTGTATTGAGTATAACACAGGTCGACGTTGAAAATGCTGTTTGAAGTTTATTGAATGATTATTATAGTATTTTTTGCCCTGACCACGAGAAAAACAGTGAAAAAATTCCATCACCCGAGGATTTTTCACAATTTGAATTTTTTGTTGAACAGTTTTTCTACCTTTTTTGATAACTTTAACATTTGAAGTCGATTTTCTAGGAAAAGAAAGGTGTCTACGAAAAAAATGAATAGAATATAAAGTGAAGAGCGAAAAATTTCCTTTCTGTAGAATCCAATTATTATTCTCTTAGGAGGCTTAGCTTTCGAAGTGTTTCAGTTCAAAGTTCATTTTTTTTTTTAAATTGAAAATATCTCAAAAACTAAGCCTCCTAAGAAAAAACGAATTGGACTTTACAGAAAGGAAATTTTACGCTCTACAATTTATGTTTCATTAATTTTTTTCGTGGGGCCGTTTCTTTTCCCAGAAAACCGACTTTAAGAGTCAAAATTCACTTTGAAAAAATGTAAATCAAATTTTTAACAAAAAATTCCAATATTATGAAAAATCCTGACGTGCTGGAATTTTTAAATTATTTTTTTCGTGATCAGCGTAAAAAGTAGTATAACAATTACTCATCAAATTGCAAACAGCATTTTATTTTTTTTTGTTTTGATCGCTGTTTTTTTTTAATTTTAAATTTAGTGCAATGGAGAAATTGAAATCAGCGCTGAATTTTAAACCAAAAACATGTTGAACGCTTTTTTTAAGAAGTTTTTTTTTTTACATTGCTGCCCTTTCTTGGTTGAGTTACTAAATCTTGGAAATTTTTGCTACATCCGGAAAAATTCCAGGTTTTTTCCCTCCAAAAATCTTGGTTTTGCTACACCCAGAAAAAATTTAGGATCCCACCACAGTCCTGATCAAAGATTTTTTTCATTAATGTTAAACCTTTTCCTTAAATTTTTTTCACCTTTAAAATTTTTTAATTGGAAATTTTCTTTAAAATTTTCCAACTTTGTATTTTTGGAAAGAAATTTGAACTTGTTGCTATCAAAGATGACAAAATTTTAAAAAATTCTAAATTAAAAATTTCCTTGTTTAAAAAATTGTAAAATTTGATACAATTTCAAAAAATTTAATTTTATAATTGAAGAAATTGAAAAACAGAGTTGAGAAAATTTACACTTGAAATAAATTTGAACTTCGATCATTGAAATTCCATTTTTGGCAAAAATGATTCGGAGAAGCTCTGAAATGATCGAAATTATTATAAAAATCGTTCAAATGCTGGTAAAAATCGTACAAAAACGTTGAAAATTGTAGAAATGCTCTAAAAAATATTGAAACATTTCAAAATTTACTACAGAATTAGATTCAAAATATGTGAAAATTAAGAGATGAATTCTGCCATCAAAAGCAGTATATAAAATAGAGTTGAAATTGACCTCAAATTTTTGTGAATTTTAACACTGTCAGACAAACTGAGCAGAATCCACCCCCTCCCGCTCCCTAGGTCTACTTTGCTTTTACCTTAATACGTCCTTGATTTGCGTCAGTTTTATTCGACATTCATAAAAATTAACCCATTTATTCAGTAAAATTACTTTTGTGATGTTCCGAATGATTTTTGCAAAAATTTACGTACACTTTTCAATGATATTTCATCAATTTTTTATTAAAATCTTGCAATTTTTCTCAAATTTTAAAAAACTTTAGCCTCGTTTTCAAAAACTTGCGGATTATTAGAAACAATTTTACCAATGTTGGATTGATTTTTACGTTCATTAAGTGAAACAATTTTTGGGGAAATTTTGACTTCTTTTTCAAGCGAAGAATTTTTACGACATTGTAATCAATTTTATAGTGTCATTTGGAACAAATCCATTGTTTTATCGATTTTCAACGAAGTTTGTATAAGGCCTGAATGTTTAATACTACCTACCCAGGTGAAAATTTTCAGGCATGAGCAGGTCAGAGTCATTATGATCAATTGATCATGCATGAAATTTGACCGCTCATGAGCAGACATGAGCATTGAGCAGGCTTGGTTTTTAACAATGGAAACAAAACAAACACCTTATTTTTATTGATCTGCTCATGTCTGATCAGGTATTCATACCTGCTCAAATACGGTCAATTTTCAGGCCTACTCATGCCTGAAAATTTTTCCCTGGGTATTGATAAATTTTTTTAAATAGAGATTCTTACATTTCTGCTTTTTTCCTTGCATATTTTTGAATTGTTTTGCAATAATTTATATAGTTTAATCAATTTTTTCATCATTTTCAATTTTTTTTTATTAAATTCATGCAACAATCATTTTAAAAAATTGCAAAATAATTTTCAACCAACCCCAATGGAAAAATCCTCCGACCTGAAAATTGGTCGCATCTGAGAAGATACATAATCAAATCAAATCAGATACCTGCGTGTAAGCAGGTCAATCCTTAGAAAAAATGGTCGAATCTGAAGAAATCTAGACTCAATGATCATATCTGAGAAGAGCTGAACTTATCGAAATCCGAGCAAATCAGATCTGATGTGGCCAATTTTTTAATAGTGTATGGTCAGTATTTCTCCGGTATGATCATAGTATGAGCTCTTAAATCTGCTCAGATCTGTTGAGTTTTTATAAAAGTACATCTTGTGATTCAAGAAAACAGCCGGGAAGTGAAGAGCTATGAAAATGTTCGGAAAGGTCATCAGTATTAATAAGTCACCTTAAAAATAGCAATTTTCTTTTTTGAACCGTTCCACGAAAAAATCTGAGCAAGAAATTCTTCTGGATTTCAAATAAGAAAATATTTCTATATGTGGTATGTCATCGAAAAATTTTTATATTACTACTCGAGATTTTTTTCGAGTGGAAAATTGCTATTTTCTCGTCCGTCTTGCCCTCCTTCATCCTAAATCCAATACTTCATCGTCATTTTGACATCTCGTTCACCGAAACAATGAAGTTCTCCAAAGAAAAGAAAATAAAGAAAGCGAAAGGAAACGAAAGACGAAAAAAAAGAAACGAAACCAGGCGAAATTCCAACACAGGAAACACCAGAACAACCATAAGTTTCGATTTTTTAACGTTAATTTATAACGTATACTATACATAAGTAGGTTTTATATGGGAAGTTTCCTTTTTTTTTCGTACGTTACCCGGTCGGTGAATTTATTTTAGGCGATAAATTGAAATTTTATATTTGAGCGGAGATTTTTCTCTCTCTGTCTTTATTGGCTCGGAAATTTGGAGATTGTTTTATTAGATTAAAAACGATTAACATTCTGCAAACATTCTTAAATGAAAGACGTTAAACGTACGTTAAACGGATTCTAACTATTTATCAAGACAGTGCAATGAGCTACCGTCGGGACGTCGAGAGGGCATAGGGTACGCAGTACGCACCGAAAGAAGTAAATTTATTATACTTCTTTACCTTGAAACGAGGCGTAATCGAAGAGCAACGTTATGCTACGTAAGGTGCGACGACGCAGACGGTACGAGGGCCAAGCGAGGGCCACGGTACGGCGTCCAGACGCTCGACGCACGTTTCGTCATGTGCGATTTCAGCCGGAAATTTTGGCGTCGTTGTCTGCGATCGTATGCTCGCAAAGCCGTGAATACTGCTCTTTTAACTGCATGGGAGTTGCCAAAACACTCAACTCGTTACCTAAGCGGCGTAAAGCAGAAATTCACGATAAAGGGGACTGGGGGAGCCAAGCAGCAGGGTATTTTGGACGCGTTAAAGGGGTACCCAGGCAGCAACAACGTAACGCGGTAATATATTATTCGATGGGAGAAAAAAACACCGAGGCTGGCGCTGGATTGGATTTCTTATATAGTTTCGAACTGCCACGCTTGCTGCTGGAGGGATTTGTAAACATAAAATTCTCATTTTGTTTCTTATAAATTCTTTATAAAGACCGGACTATTTTTCTTCGCAGTCGATGTCTGCCTACATTGTTTTATTAACTATGCTTATCCGGCGCACTTTCTTTGAGCTTCTTTATCATACCGGTATTTTTTCTTAAGCTGAACAAAAGCCAAATTTTTTTAGGGTACTATACGTATTAATTAGAATAGGAAACTATTGCATATAGTGTTGGTAAATTAACATGATTTTGAGGAAGAAAAATTATCTACGTAAGCTTTTCTATGGACCAAAAACTTTCAAATTAGGGATTTCCCTCGGCAAGCAATTTTAAAGAATTTAAAAACCATCTCTCGTCAAATAACTGGAATTATAAGTGTTGAGATGGATTTTTGTTAAAATGTTATCAGATATTTGAGTTTTTTTTTTCAAATTTTAAAACTGTCTAAGCAGGTTTTAAAAAATCGAAAAGTAATAATACCTAATTAAATGTGGCATTTCTGTAACTTTTTAATATTTTGGCAAACGTTAAAAGAAATCATTTTTTCAGGTACCGATCTCGCATTAAATTTGACTCTTTTGACTCTTGTTTGAAAATTCGGATAAGTATTTAAACCTTCAACATTTTCTCCTGGGAACCTCATGAAGTGTCCCCCGCCCCGGGATTTTAAAGAAAAGTGGTCTCAGTGTAGCCCTTGGCTGAAGTACCACACCACCAAAATTTTAGCTGCCAGTTTTGAGTTTAGCTCCAACAATGAGAATTCAAAATTTTGATTTTTGCCATGTATTTGAAATGGACAAATTATTTCATATAAAACCATAAACTATTATGACCAATGGGTAGAATAAGTTGAGAGGGGTAAAAAATGTTATGTACACAACATTGCATAACTCGAACATGGAAGAAGCTACTCTATATCAAAGATCTCATTTTTTGTGATTTTTCTAAATTAAATGAAAAAAATTGAAATGAAGTTCACCATGTGTGTAGTAGGTATAGAAGGGTAGTTCTTATTTATACTTGGTGAAAAAAATTTTTTCGAATTTTTCTCGTACCCCCCTCAAAGTTGTTCCTTTTTATGAGAAAATAATTCCTTGAAATTTTTGGCCCCAAAGTTAATATTAACACGTGCCTGTAAGCCCCCAAAATAACAAAATTTAAAAAAATTGAAAAATACAACGAAATGATCAAATTTTTTAAATTTTTGTGCCAAACTTATTTTAATTACTTGGGTACCTTTTTATGAAAATTGGTTTTAGAAAATTTTTGATCCTTCTCCCCTTACCAAATAAGTGGTACCGGTATGGTATTCAAACGAGCTAAACAATCGATAGGAGGACGTACCCGGCGAAAAATGACATTACAGGCCTTTTTGCTGAAAATGGTCTAAGACCAAGTCCTGGGCACAATATAATCACCCAACCATCCCAAACCTGTTTCTATCCCCCTACGGTGGATCAAATCCCCAAAATGGGGTTTTGCTGCTCCCTCCTCAGATTTTAATTTTTGAGTAAAATTAGTTCAGTAGCTTTTCAATCTGCACCACAATGCATATACCTACAAAACGCATGTTTACAAATTTTTTTAGCAAGGGAGCCAAACCTCTAACCATCTTTTGGGGCATAACGTGAAATATGTGGATAAATTTACCCACGTTTTACCACCACTGGAAACACTTTTTT